>PVJO010009319.1:0-70353 GCA_004026905.1 Hystrix cristata
TTGTTAGATCGATTCCTAAGTATTTCATTTTTTTCGATGTAATTGTGAACGGAATAACTTCTGTTATTTCTTTCTCAGTGAGTTTGTTATTGGTATATAGGAATGCTATTGACTTTTGGGTGTTGACTTTGTATCCAGCTACGCAACTGAATTTAGTTATTAAATCTAGAAGTTTTTTGGTGGAATTCTTGGGGTCTTTATGTAGAGTATCATGTCATCTGCAAATAATGATAGTTTAACTTCTTCCTTTCCTATCTTTATCCCTTTTATTTCTTTCTCTTGCCTTATTGCTCTTGCTAATGTTTCTAGAACTATATTGAATAATAGTGGTGATAGTGGACAGCCTTGTCTTGTTCCAGATTTTAGTGTGAAAGCTTCAAGTTTCTGACCATTATCTATCTTTTATTTTGCTCTTTAGTTTGCTTATACCTCGAGTTTCTAATATAAGAGAAACCATGTGATATTTAACCTTGTATGTCTGGTTTATGTCACTTAACATTATAATCTCAAGATGAGTCTATTTTCCTAGAAATGAATCAAATTTATCCTTCTTTAAAGCAGAGACTACTCCATGGAGTACTACTCCATGGTGAATAAATATCACATTTTCTTCATCTATTCATCTGTCCATGGACATATAGGCCACTTATGAAATGTAGGTATTAACTGTGCTGCTATAAACATAGGTATATAGTCATCACTGTAATATAATGTTTTTAACTCTTTCAGGAAGATACCTGGAAGGGAAATAGCTGAGTTGAATGGAATTTCTATTTTTAGTTTTTTGAGGAATCTCCATACTGATTTCCATAATAGTTGTACTAGTTTACATTTTTCTAGTCTTTTATATATCCCAGAATTTAATCCTCTGTCTGAGGGGTAGCTGGCAAATTTTTTTCTACATTCTACATGTTGTCTCTTCACTCTGTGGGTTGTTTCCTTTGCTGTGCAGAAGTTTTTAACTTGATATGATACAATTTTTTCATTTTTGATGTTATTTCATGTGCACCTGGTGTACTGTTCAGAAAGTCCTTGCAGTTTTACCTATTTTATCTTCTAGCAGGTTAAGTGTTTCTGTTTTAATATTTAGATCTTTGATCCATTTTGATTTTAGTTGGTACACGGTGAGAGATATGCGTCTAGATTACATCTTCTGCATGTGTATAGCCAGCTTTTCCAGCACATTTTTCTCTGTCTTTTGTGAGAGATGTCCATTTAAAAGATTTAAGAAATTTGATGGAAAAATGTTTTATTTCCTAGCTCTATTATGAGTGCATCTGCACGTGTACTCCCATACACAAATACCGTTTTGTCCAATGTCACAGACCTATTTGTCACACTGTGATGTGCTGGATCCCTCATAACTTCCAGACTGGCCTGTCTTGTTCTTTCTCTTGATCCTGGCCTTAGTCACTTATTTTTGTTTCATACATGTGTACACCTTACTCATCTTTTAGGCTCCATAAACAAGTGTTGAAAGTGCCTAGTATATAACACAGGCTCAAATATCTATTGAAAAAAGAATTATATGACTTCACTTAAATGTGATACTATTCTAAAAATTAATATTTCTAAATATTGACATTGAATAATTTTTAAACCTTTGACACATTTAATAGTTAAATTTTGTGGCATATTTTAGCTATTGCTAGACATATTCATAACTTTCTGTGCATAAAACACCTTAGTTTTAGATTTATGTTATTTGAAAATTATTGTATAAATTTTTTAAAAGCAAATTATAGGGTCAAGAAACATTAAATAAAATAGTGCCGGAATTTCTTTGATATATTAATAGAAATTAACTGGACAACTTTATTTGGAAGGAAATTGCATGCTGAGAAATGGAGATCTTTTCTTGAATTCTATTTCAGGCTTAATGTGAAGAGAAATGAGAAGAAAATATTTAAATTGAATAAGCAACCTACAGATCAGTGAGAAAGAACTTAAATATCCTTCGAAGATTCTGTTACCTTCAGTTTTTTTCCCATCAAAAGGGTAAGAAAGCATTGAAATTGCATAAATAATGCTAATTAATATTTAATGAGTGATTGACCAAATGCCAGATGTGAACCTACCATGACCAAAACCAAGGAAATAACTTTCAATGGTTTTCATAGTCACTGTCTTTTGGGAATCATTTTTCAAATAGGTTGTTAGAATATTCTTAGTTTTCATAATCATGCATTTATCATTTGCATGTATAGTAAGATGAGAAATAAGAATATTTGGACTTGTAATCAGTGAACTGAAAATCATGTCTCATGGAAGTATAACATTTTATACCCCAAAACTGCTGGAAATGCAAAGATAATTTACATTGTACTATGCATTTTGACTGTTGTAGAGAAATATTCCCGGAGTATACTAAAACTTCTTTATTTGGATTATTTCTTAATGGTTTTATTTCTATCAGTTGTCACTTAATCTCCTATTTCCAGAATTATATTATGAAGATGATCCAATTAAAATTTTCATTATTAAATATTGAAACTCTTGGTTAATTCCTTCTCTACTTCTTCTCTTATATTGTTTTCTAGGTCTCTTCTCAATAGTTAGTTTCTCTTTCTCTTTTGAATGTCACTACTTTCTCTTACTTATTTCACACTTGTAACTAATAAGTGTTTGTTAAATAAATGAATAAATAAATGTAGGTTGGGTTGCTTGAAAAGAATACTCTGAGATGAAAGTTCTGTTCAGGAAATTGATTCAGTCTCTTGATTAACGCCTGTGAAAGAGGGGTGGTGTCTTAGTGCAGCTCGTTCGCACAGTCCCACAGACTGGGTGGCTTGTAAACAACACAGTTTTATTCCTTGCAGTCTGGAGGCCCAAAGATGAGCATCAGGGTAGCATGGTGGGATTCTGGCGAAGGCCCATTTTCTGACTCACTGACAATACCTTCTTGCTGTATCCTTTGATAAGGGCAGCAGTGTGCTCTCATGATCAAGTCGAATTGCCTAATACCTTCACGCTGAGGGTTAGGATTTCAACTGATGAATCTTGGGGGATGCAAGAACTCCATCTTTAATGGGGAAAAGCTGGGTCCAGCAGAGTGTCCCTGAGCTACAACAGAGTCACAAAACGACTTGGCTTGTTTAGCAGATCCCATAGGGAAATCTGAGGCTGAAAGGGCCCAGCTATGCTTCTGAGTTTAATGACGGGCCTTGATATAGAGCAGTCGTTAGATGTGAGCTGCCCCTAAAACAAAATCCTAACCTTGGCCATGTTCAAGGAGGTTCTTTCAACATGAGCCAGTTTCTGAGATGGCTAAACTAAACCACCAATGAGAAAACCCAACTGGAATAGTAGACAAAGGATTTTAAAGAATCTGGATGCCAATGTCTTAGTGGCAGTTGTTGACAGTGATTCAGTGTAAACCTACCTCATCTTTATAGCCCTCATATCTTTAAACATATCTACTTTGTGTACATCTGTTGCAGGGATCATGTAATTTTAGAGGAAACAAAGTATAAGCTTGAGATTCACCAGCAGGTTGGTGTTGCATGTGTGTAAATAAAAGCCTAGAGCAAGAATTGGACCATTTATACATGAACTCTTGTGACTTCATAAATTTTAGTGAAGGTTTTTATTTCTATATAGGCATAGAATGGAGTTCAAGTTTATCTTAATAGCTTTCAAGGGGTGATGAAGTTTATACTTTTGAACACAAATAGTAGATTGAAAATAGTTAAGCAAAGAAATACTAGTAATATGGAATTTAGTGAAGAAACATCTTTGGAACTCATCTGCTACTGAGATAGCAAAGATGCACTAAAGATGATAAAGGGACAATTTACTAATAATACCTTTTCAAAGTCACACTTAACCCAGGAGATTTTCTTCTTCTATGTTACTTAAGTGTGAAGGTGGACCCCTCACGTCCATCACAGTGGAAGACGTTTGTTGGCAAAAATACACACAGGACTTCTGAATTGTGTTTATGGACCTGATGGAAAAGTACTGCTAGAATTTCTTTTGTTGCACTGATGTTTAACAATTTATTAAAGGAATAAAACAAGGGGGGTTGGATTAATAAAATATGCTTGAGAAAGAAAATCATTTAACCTTTGAGAGTGAACCTAGAACAATCAAGGGGAGAAAAGAAAAGAAAAAGATCTGCCATTTACCAAATACCACTGTGACCCAGGCTGAATGTAAGGTGTCTCAAATTCTCTTACATCTCTGAAAGGCAGATAGTCTCATTTTGCAATGGAGGGACCAAGGGTCACAGGGCTTACATCACTTGCGCAAGGCCACAGATTTGAATTTCACACCCTGGTTCTTCTAGATAAAGGCCTATTTTTTCTCAATTGCTAAGAAGTTTTAAAACTTTCTTATCCTTTCCCATGAAAGAAAATGTGTTTAACATCTTTTGGCAAAATTCTGGATAGAATGTAAATTATGAAATGCAGAAAGACGAGCGAATAGAAGATCCTTACAGAATCACTGGTCATTTGGGTTAAGGTGTCTTCAGTGGCTAAGATGGTCTTGGTCATTAACGATCATTGTGTTGTAATATTTCCTGTATGTTATTTGAATTTATTACAAAACACTTATTGTGTTTAGTGAATTTATTATAAAACACTTATTGTGATTAGTAAATTATAATTTGTTCATTTCATAGTGTTTGTTAATGGTTATCAACCTTCTTTTATTGACATTAGGTGAGATATGTGAATTCATGGGTCAAACCTACTTATGTGGTATGTAAACATTTATAAAGTCTCTACCTGTAAACTGGTATAGATGTGAGTTGACTAGACAAGCAGTATTTTTTAAATAATAATGTCCGAATCAAGTGTCTCTATGTTTAGTTCTTCTAGTTTGTACTGTAAGTTTATAGAAGTCAGAAAAACTTTATTTTTGTGAAATCCATTATGGCTATAATACAATTTACTTTATGAATATTTATTCACATGATATTTATAAGCAACTTAATTAAATTGGGTGATTTAAAAATTAATTCCTGCAGTACATGAACTCCTCATTTAAATCATAAGGAATTGAAAGCTTAGTTTCTAGAATTAAAGCATATACTTTTTACACTTTTATAACATTCCTTTTTCCAATGAACCATTTTCAAAAGCTAGATGATGTCCTTACACAGACTCATTTTGATACTTACACATTCATCACCACCTTGCTCTCATACACCTCGCCAGTATTTTTTTATTCCCTCTTCAAGGTACTACACAGCATTCTCTGTGACATAAATTTCTGTCTTTATTCACCTTGTTTTGTTCTGAAATTCATAAAAATTAGATGAATAACCATAACATGAGAATGGTTTCCTATCAGAAAGCCAGCTTCAGTATCTTCGTCATCAAAAGATATTACCACAGTGTGGGAAGGCAGCTATTTCCCAAGCAAATCAGAGCTGCCACTGACAGATTCAAATGTCACCAAAGTCTTCATCTTCAGTTTACCCAGCATTGGTCTCAAATATTCCTTCCTTCATCAGTAACTGATGCCTCGTGCATGAGATTCCCCTTGGGCAGAAGCAAGCACACAGGGACCTTTGTCCTCCCCCTGAACGGGATTCAAGGCGACAGCCTTTCTCTCTCGGCTCCTGCATCCTCCAAGCTGCGACAGGAGAAGACATTACGTGTCTGTAGACCTTGCTAACGTCTCCAGAACGTTGAGTCAATTGGAAGCAAACCCACAGCTGCCCACAGGCTGCGTCTGAAGTCTCACTTACGTCTCTTAGCAGGAGTCTTTAGAGAAACAATCTTTCCTCTGCTTATATTTATGTAGTTTGCGTGTTATTGTTTTCTGATAGATGCTTCATTCAGTAAATTGCTCCACACAATTCTGTCTCACAAAAAAGGGCATATTTGGGAAATAATATATACAAATGATGTAGTTGCTGTAAGAAACAGTATGGCAGTTCCTCAAAAACTTAAAAATATAATTGCTATGTTACGCAACAATTTCACTCTTAGAGGTACATCTTTAAAAATGGAAATCAGATGCTTAAGTAAATATTTGTCAGAAATGGTGAGTCATACTATCTCATTAAAATAGCCAAAACTGTCTAAATGTCGATTGGTAGACAATGGATAAACACACTGCAGTATATAGATGCAAAGAATATTGTTTAGTAATAAAAAAGAAATGAAGTACTGATGTGTGCTATAACATGGATGAACTTAAAAAGATTATGCTAAGTGAACAAGTCGGATACAGAAAACCACAGATTGTATAATCCCACTTACACAAGATATCCAGAATAGTTAATACCCCAAGTGAAGAAGCAAAGTAGTGGTTGCCAGGGTCTAAGGAGAGAAGTGAGCTGGAGGTAAATGTTTAGTGGTATTCTTTTCTTCTTGGCTGATAAAAAGACTTGCAAATGGATATAAAAAGGGCTTGTACAACATTGTGACTACATTAACTATTATTGAGTTGTTTGTGTAATAGTATTATGTGAGAAATTTTACTTCAGTAGAAAAACAGAGAATGAAATATCTCATTTTTTGTAGGTAAACTTTTACTTGACAATGCACGGAAATATATTTTTTCACAAAATTTTATTATTCAGTTCTTTTTGAACAAGTACATGAAAGTATAGGAACATATTCCATAAAATTTTATTTATCATTCACTTACTTACCTAATGTCACACAGAGTCTATGATATTCTTGTCAAATCATTTAAATTCCAAGTGAAAATTTTACCTAGAGATTTTCTTTTTTAAGGCTATTTAAAACTTTTCTTTTTAAAATAAGTGTTTTAGTCACCTTTTGAGTAAGAATAGTCTTATATTTATTTAAAACTCTTTTTCACAAAGTCGTGGACTTTTTTGGGAAGTGTCAAGGAATGATTTACCTTAAAAATGAATGAGGTTGAAACTGGATTCCAGTCTCAATCATTCTCCTTCCCTCCTCTCTTTTTTCTTTGACTTCTTTGTTATTTAAAAATGACTAAATTAAATAATACTTTGTAAATGATAGTTACACAAATTTAAATTTTTATTGATATGCATTATATCCGAATGTAACTGTATAGTATATGTTCCAAATCCTCTATTTCTTTTTTTCATATCCTTAGAACACCACTAGTTTTTATTTTATTTTATTTATTTACTTTTTTGAGGAGTGCTGGGAGATCAAACTCAGGGCCTTGCGCATGCTGGGCAAGTGCTCTACCACTTGAACTAAATCCCCAACCCCCATTTTTAAATTTATATTAGAGCAGAACTCTGTGTTTAAAATTAATCTCATGTAGAAGCTCAATTTATAAAACATAAAAATAGAGCTGATCTAGCAGAAGCTGCCTCCACTTTGACCTTCTGCAAGTGCCCTCTGACCTTGGAACACAGTTTGAAAACCACTGTGTTAATCAGCTCAATATATTTAATAACATTCCTTGTTGCTCTTATTTCTATATAATTTGTTGGGCCTCATACTACAAGAAAGGAACAAATTATTCGTTTTCAGCACTACCTGAGCTCAGGGATTTCTCCAGAATAAATTTAGTAAATTATGTCTTCTACTGAAGTAAGTTGTACTTTGGTGGCTTGAAAGACATAATGAAATTCAGAAGAAAAAACATCTATGTCTTGTTCAATTCCTTCTGCCAGGTTCTGGACATTTTGTGCAGTTTGAGCATTCAAAGGTATTGTTCTAGCTCCCAACAGAACAGGCCAGGAGCCGCACTCTTGACCCCTCTCTTTATTTCTTCAGCCTTCCTTACTATGAACCTCATAAATCATCTACCAGCTACACCCTCCTCTAAGCACCTGTGACTTCAAAATTCGTTTTTGGGAAATGAACAGAAAAACCACGAGTAATTGCTGCAGGAAAAAACAGAGGCTGCCTTTGCTGATTCAGTTGCACTCATCAGGAGGGATTCCTTCAAGATGCGTTTCCATAGGGCAGAGGAAGGCAAGAATTGAATTTATCACAGCAGCTTGAGATATTCTATTATGGCGTCTACCAGGACAGCTCTGTACTGATAAGAAATTCAAAGGCTAACTAATGCCAATCCTTTCACAGGTATTTGTCTTCTACAAACAACAGAGACTGCTACTCTTTCCAAAATTTAAGAGAGGTCCAGAAACGACAGATGACATCAGTTACTGCCAGTTATGGGCTATAGTTTAACCACGAATCTAATCATTCAATATAGAGTGTGAAAATTTGGAGAGGTCTTGGTCACCCATCTTTCTGTTCTTTTTGCCCTCACCAGCTGTGTACTACTTTGGCTAATTTCTTGCGAACATATCTGCATCATCTTCCATGTTGTGGTGCTCTTCTGCTGTCCAGTTTTTATTCTTGCCAGTATTCCTAATTGCCTGATCCTATTATTTTTCTGTTGCATCCATTTGGAAAATGATAACTTTCGATCAATGCAACTCCACATTTCTTTCCCCATATTGGAACTTCTGAACTCTCACAATTGCATAGATTGTGTTATGGTTTGAATCTCAAATGTCCCTCAAAGTTTCACTAGCTAAAAGACTTGATCACCTGCCTGTGGCACATGAGGAAGGTGATGGCGTTACCTCTGGGGAAGATTATACACCATGCCATGCTGTGCCGTGCTGTAATGTGTACAGGTGGACAGCAAGCCACTTCTCTGGCATGTCATTCCATGTCCTGCTGGTACACACATCTCCTGGCGATCCTAAACCCAGCGCTGGTAAAAGAATTAAAGAAGCAATTTAAAATAAAAGAAGACAATTTATTCAATGGTGGGCAAAAGGGAAAGAGAGAGACAGAGAGAGAGAGAGAGAAAGAGAGAGCACAGACATGGCAGACAGTTATTCTGGATGAGTAGGAAGTATTTGAAAGTGAATTAACTTGTAAATTTCTTGTCTATAGCTCCTTTTATTGAGATACTTATCCCACATAGGTTGCCGGAATCTGATTGGCTTCCTGTGTTGTTTTTCATCCTAATTTTGGATTTCTTCTGGTCATGTGATCTTTCCATATCCTTTGGTAGAGGGTAAGATTATGGGTGGGGACCTTAAATACTTAATAAGTGTTAGGTAAAGGGGCTTATACTGATCATGCTACTTGGGACCTCCATGATTTTAGTTTCTTTGCAACTAAGATCAATCTTTCTGATTGCTCGAGGCAGAGGCTGCCTCCTTTAGTATGTTTCTCTATTACCTTGTAACAAAGCTCAAAGAGGCCATCATTCTATCCTTTTCCCACCTACAGGGCCCCCTGTCCCGACAGGGGGATCTTTAGGTGGTAGCATCTACTAGAAGGAGGTTAGGTCTTTGGAGTAGGTTTGCCTTTGAACTGGATATTGGGACCCTGGTCTCTTCCTCTTGCTTTCCTTGTTTCCTGGCTCTGGTATGGTAAGAAGTCTCCTCCATCCTACTAGTCATGATGGACTGTGTTTGCACAGGTTCAAAGCAGCATAGCCAACCTACTATGGATGGAAATCTGTGGAACCGTGAGCAAAATAAATCTTTCTTCCTTTTAAATTGCTTATCTCAATTATTTTGTCATAGTAACAGAAAGGTGATCAAGACAGATTAACGGTGTCCAAACTTGACAGAACAGACTCCCAGTGTTATTAGTCATTTGATGTTTCATTTTCTTAATAATCATTAGGTCTCTACTGTGTGTCCAAAACTGCACTATGCTCTGGTGCAGCAGAAGAAAACAAGCCCAGAAGGAAGCCCTTCCCTCGTGACATATTTCATCTTAGGACATAAAACGTAAATACGAGAACCAATAAGAAAGGTAATTTCAGTTACTATTTACTGCAATAAACTAACCAGGTAATGTGATGGAGACAGACAGGTCATGGTCAGAGAGGGTGTCCCTGTGAAAGAGGTGAACCCGCAAAGCAAATAACAGACAAAGTAACTCTAGAGCGGATATTGCAATGCAACGAGGATTTTATATTGGAAAATGAAACCAGTGATCCTAGTTAAGTATATATAACAGTAAGAGTAGACTGAGTATAAATCTGATCCTACAAAGCATGTTAGACTTATAAGAATAATATTATTCTGAGTAAAAGGAAAATCTCATTAAAGGTTTTAAGTGGGATTTCCAATATCAAGGAAAAAAGTTACAAATAAGCAGAAATAAGTGCTAGAATAAGCCATGAGGTATTAGACTCAAGTCAGCACCAGCAGACACTACTTAACAATATGTTTCTACAAACAGACATAAAATAAATTTGTGTATGTGTGTGTAAATGTTAGTGTACATACATTTATTTCCTGGGTCTGAATGTTTGAAACGGGTACTAGACCAGTATCAGGGAGCACATCTAATACTCAGATCTTGGTTTCTAAATACATTCTGCACTAAAAGGAATCAGTGCTCCTTGGAGAACTTGATTCCAGGGCTACAGCTAGAAAACAAAAGAAGGGCTTAGAGCATCTTGTGGGGTCAGAATAAATGAATGTGGAGGAAGAAGGAGAAGGAGAAGAAGAGGGAGAGGGAGAGGAAAGGAAGAGAAGGAGGAGGAGGAGCAGGAGGAGAAGAAGGAGGATGAGCAGAAGGAGGAGAAGGAGGAGGAGAAGAAGAAGAAAAAGAAGAGAAAGAAGAAGGGGAGGAGGAGGAGGAAGAGGAAGAAGAAGGAGAAGAAAGATGAGAGTCAAATTGAAAGAAAATGATAGCCAACCTGAAAAAGTTCTTAATGGTCAAATCTGAATCCACTGAACAGCACTATAAAAACAAGACTACTGGATTACCATCCATAGGATAAAAAAGTACGCATGTGCATATACCAATATAAATGTTCGGGCAAATAAGTAAACAAACTCATAGACGAAAAAGAAGAAAGATAATTTTTGTTATGGACAAAAACCACTTAGTAAAGGGGAGAAAATAGAAAATCACCATTACAATACACCAGTACTAAGGGAAAAGGCAAAATTTAGCAAAGAATGCTAGTATAAGTAGGAAATAGTTTTAAGAAGAAATGGGAAATTTGCATGCCTCAAAATATCTTCCTTGACTACTGATTCATTATAAAAAGATAATAACTTGAGAAATCCATGAATCCCAAATGATCAAGGTTACTATTTACTAGAATGAGACACACAACATCACATAGTCCTGCGATAATGCTCTGAGAAGGGCCAGCACTTCGTGGCATTTTCCCTCAAAACCCATAACCTCAGCTGAATCCCAAGAAAACATCAGGCAAGCAGAAGTTGGAGGACACTCTTCAAAATAATCGATCAGTACTACTCAAAATTCATCAGGTCATGACAGATCTGGGAAGACTGAGACACTGTCACACTTTGGAGGGAGTAAGAAGACACAGAAACAGCTACTCACAACAGGGTATTCTGGATTGGATCTTGGGAAAGGGAAAGGGCAATAGTAGGAAAACTGGTGAAATCAGTATCACTATCAATCCTCAGCTTAGTTAATTAGTTATTCAGTGTTAATATCTTAGTTTTTATAATTACACTGTAGTTATGAAATAGTGACAATCAAATAAACTAGGTGAAGGGCCTAGAGGAGCTATCTTTACTATCTTTTATGTCTAACATTGTTTCAAAGTAAACAATAAAAGCAAAATGTCACTATGGCTGCTATAAGGAAAGTTAGTTTTTGGTGTAACTTTGATTTTAAAACCACTTTCTGTTCCTGGTCTTTGAATCCATTTCCTGGACCTCCTTCTTCCCTAAGCCCTGGGTGAAATCTGGAGGGATGAACTGCATGATATTTTCAGTAGTCTCAGATAGTGGTCTGCTAGCACGTTTTAACTACAAAATAATCTTAGCAATTAAAAGGTTCAGTGTCATGTAACAATAAAATTTCAAACTTCATACAAAATTAAGTCTGTATCTCAGTGTGTTAGTTTGTATGCCTTGAGAGGCCTACTCAGAGAGGATTAAACATACGAAGATGTTCTTAGAGGAGCTACATGTGAGAGAAAATGGCAAAAAAAAAAACAAAACAAAAAAAAACCAACCACAACAAAAAAAACAGGGCAAGGCTGGGAAAGCTGTCGGCATAAAGCTCATAAGAACAGTGGGCCAAAAGCATCCTAGATTTCAATACAGTTTAAAGAAGGTTTGACAAAACCACTGTGGAGTGTGTGAGCCAGAAATCATCTGTCACAGAACTCCCGTGTCTCTCAGCAGTGGGTCAGCCTGCGTGTCCCTTCTGTGCTCTGCACACTGATGGGAACAGTTCATAATAAGCCTGGCAAATGTTACAACAGATTTCAGAGCTCAGCAGTTGGGGGGTAGGAGTCGATCATTTTCACATCCTGCAGTTGGAGGCCTATGAGGAGCCTTCTGGAAGCTGAATTAGCTGAAAGCCTGACTAGGTATAGTTGGCAAGGAAGGGTTTTCTTTCTTGATCAGTTCTCCCACACACTTGGTGGCTGTCGCTTCTCTCTCCTCCAGGGCGGGAATGATGTGTGAAATATGAGAGGTAAAGATCATAAATCATACCGCAGGATCAGGGCAGGAAGGCTAACTTTTGGTGTGGGCTAAAATTTTTGATGCTTTTTATGTTTGGCCGATGTTCAAAGCTGCTTTTCCCTCTTTGGAGCACTTCTCCATGGACTACTATAATGCACATTTATTTACCTGGGTATTTTAGCTTATAAATAACAGAGATTTGTTTTTCAAACTTTTAGAAGCTTGGAAATCCAAAATAAAGATGCCAGCATATTCGGTGTCTGATTGAGGGCCCGCTGTCTAGCTCATACATGCCACCTTCTTGCTATATTCTCATGATGGGTCAGAGAGTTCTCTGAGATCTTTTTTATAAAAGGACTAATCCCATTTATGAGGGTTCCGCCCTTATGATCTAATCACCTCCAAAGGCCCTGACTCTTAATACATCATACTGAAAATTTTTTCAATATATGAATCGGGGCGGGTTGTGCACCAGCATTCAGACCGCAGCAGTGAGTGATATGCATCTGGCTGAGCTTCTGTTGCGTCTCCTCAAATCCTCTATCTTTGGAGGTTTACGGTCTCTTGTCTTAGCTAGCCACCCTCTTGGGAACAATCTCTTCTAGATTACTATGGCTCGGAGGAAAAAAAGCATTTATCATGTGCTACCCAAAATCCTACATGTAGGCAGATGTAGTTTTAAATTTGTTCTTCCCGTAGAGCCACTTCTACTTTTTCTGAGAGCAGAGAAGCTAGATATCTGTTATGGTCTATATCTAAAATGTCCCACAGAGTGTTATGTGCTCATAGGTGGGGCTTTTGGGAGGTGATGGATCATGGGTATGAGATACTGGATCAGTCCACTCGTGGGTTTATAACTGGGTGTGATTTTGGGAAGGGAAGCCTGCTGGGGAGAGGTGGGTCGCTGGGTGTGGCCTGGATTAATCTATCCCTCCTCCTGCTTCACCCTTCCTGCTTCCTACTTGCCATACCATGAGCTGTTTCTCCTCTGCAATGTCCATCTGCTATGCCGCTTTGCCTTGGAGCCGGCCGACTATAGACTGAAATCTTTACAAGCTGTGAATCAAAATAAATCTTTTTCCTTTTAACTTATGGGTGTTGGATATATTGTTCCAGCAATGAGAAAGTAACTAAGAACTTTCTATAATCTCTCACTTTTAAATTTTTCCAGCTGTGAATGGCACTGTGTCAGTACTTGCCCCAAACTCTGGGCAATCTAAGTAGCCCTCTTGATTATCCGAAAAATAGTCTCACGGTAAAGGACCAATAATTTGATCTCTCTTGTTGTAGTAGAGGGTAGAGGAGAATAATGCCACATTACTCCACCAGTTTTCCTCCAAGAAACTTTTTTCCTGCTCATTCAACTTCAAATTTTAAGAGCATAAAAGGGAGATACAAGCAGGAAGTATTGGGCTAAGTGTCCAGAACTGATGTTTGATTGCTTGTTTATAAGTCTATAGATTTTTTTTGAGACAGAGCCTCATTATGTGGCCCAGGCTGGTCTGGAATTCATGGCAATCCTCCTGCCTCAGTCTCCTAACTGCTGGGATTCCAGGAATACTCCACCACACCAGGCTACAAATTATGTACAGATAACTATGAAATTTCTACAAAATGTGGAGCTACTTTCAACTTATTTGTTAGATCTGAAGATTTGTGGCCCTCAGATAAACCCAAGACTCACAGAATTCCATTTTCTTACTTATGGGAATTTTTCTGATAAGTAATCTTTTTCATTCTCCACAATAGACCTGAACAGCTTTCCATAAAGTCTTGTGCCCCTTACTAGAAGACTTTGCCTCATTAGAGAAATAAAATCTAAAACAAATTACCTCAATTTTGCCAACCCAGGTTCAAATATACCTTATCCTATTCTTATCCTTCCCTTTTCATCAGAGTACTCAAATTAATGGATAAAAATAAGCCCACATTTAAGAATCTAGTGAAAATTTAGAATGCTGTTGATGAAGACGTTTTCTTCTATAAGCCTATGGGGAAAAGGGGGAAGGTATAATAAAGGATCAAAATGACTTCTAATTTCTTTGTAGCCACACTGAAAGTTAGCAAAGTCATAGAGCAATATGGGAAGACTGCTCGAAAAGAAGATTCTAAATTGGTAATTCTAAATCAGTCCACACTGAAAGATGAGAATAATGATATTTTCATAATGTGGAGAGCAAAGAGTTATGTCCTCATTAAAATAAGGAATTTAAGCATGAAAGATAAAAATATGGAATAAATTTAGTTTGGGAAGACATAAAGGGATCCCTACTATGTGGGGATGAGGCAGAAGATCAGGGTGTGGCAAACTGGTCGAGCAATTTGGTGTGACCTGTCAATAATAGAGATCCAGGAAATTCACGGAAAAAGAGTTCCCAAATCCCTGCACCTAGGACCAATCAGAGGATGCTATCCTCAGCTTTTCAAACGAGAATTGAAGCAGGTTTCTGATAGGGCAGTCTACACCTAACATCAGCCTGAGGAGGGGAAGGTGTAAAAGATGGCAGACATTGAGCTCTTGGCCACTGTGCTTTTCTTTTTACAGTGGTCCACTCTCACCCTCCAGAGTGTACTTCTTTTCCTACTATTAATTGGCCCACAGTCACTCTGCAGGGATGTTTCTCTTCCTACCTCTAAGAAATATAAAACCTTGCTACTTTTGTGCTTGTCTTGACCAATTCTTTGTCCAGGACCAACAAACCTCGAAAACACTTCTAAGAGGAGACCCCAGAATCCCAGAACCTGGTAACGGGGGAACAAAAGTTTCTGGATGACAACTGAGTACCAGGCCTAGATGGAAATGAAATGAGATTGGAGCCAGAGAAGGCTAAAACAGAGATACTTAAAGAAAAAAAAAAAGAAATCAATCAAATGACTTGTCTGATCATTTAGAAGATTTAGACAATTAGAAAGGCTTTGGAATTGAATTAGTGTTAAGGACTGAGAAAATTAAGAAAACAAGCAAACAAATCAAGATGATTACTAACTCTGGGGAAAACTCATCTGTGATCAGCATTTGCATAATCCTCATAACATAAACATAAAATATTAATCTAATCAAACAAATGATCTAGCTACATTGGTAGGTCTGGGGAAAATGTGTGGGGCCTAGGGAAAGAAAATTAAATGCTCATCTTCCACAGTAGCAAGTGAAGTAATTTCTTCAACTACAATACGAAGAAATAAGAATAGAAGCATGATCTTGGGAACCACTTACTTATCTTTAAAAAAAAAAATTGTTCATGTAAAACTTAAAAAAGCAAAAAACATAATAAAAACATTAATAAAGACCAATGAGGTTCTTCATAGAACTTAAAATTTAGTGAGAGAAACAAGCAAATGTTGTGAGGCACGTAAAGATTACTGGCTCTGAGAGACAAAAAGGGTCAAAAAGAGCATGCTGTGCCAGTTATAGTTGCATGAAGAAACAAAGACTTTGGTGTATACTGCATCTGTGTGGTAGTTAATTAATTATCAACGTAAGTGGAGGCACCTCGTTGATGTGAGTCAGCATGGTTGTTGGAATGGTGTAGAAGGAGAACAGGAGGGAGGCATTTTTGCTGATCTCCCTTGGAGAGCTTCATTGCTGCTGTTTGCCTTCAGGACAGTTTTGGCGGTTTTTCTTCTAAGGAACTTTGGCTGCTTTCTTTCTTTGTGAGAGCTTCCATCCTCATCTTCATCTTGGATGTCCTCTCCTGGCTTCTAGTGCGTATCTCTCGGTCTTCTGGCTCAGATCCCTCAGCCTTTGGCACAGATACTTTAGTTTCCGGCACTGGTCTTAGGGCCTTTCCAGTGCAGATTCTTTGGTTTCCCGTCATGGACCCTTTGGCCTCCTGATATGAACTTGCACAGGACATTGCCGTGCAAGTCTCCAAGCCCTCAACTAGATCCTTCAGGTCTCCATCATGCAGACAGACGTCTTGCACTCTTCTATATCTGACTCTACAAATTTGGTACCGAGAGTGGGGCTAGAGAAACAGAATTGTAAAGGTTAAATTTTTAATGGTTTTAGGTGTTATTGGATCTGGCTCCCTAATTTGATGAGACCTAAATATGCTATGGTCTCTCCTTCTAATACTGTGAGGAATACTGATAAGATGTAAGGTGTTCAAAATGACATACAGTGTAGATCCATTTGATTGTCCTATCTCTCCATTTGTGAGATATAAGGAATTTAGTGATTCTGTATATGAATCTTTGAAGTATTTTTGGCAGAGTGGGAAATATAATGATACTGACTGGTTGGTTTTAGCATCTTTGAATGAATTAGTGCAAAGGCTATACTTTCAGGGATCATTTCTATAGTTGGTGAATGAATTAGTGCAGGAAAATAATGAGCACAAAACATTCATGGGAAATCTGAAGTCTTTAGGTGGCAGTAAGTACATAATAAAACAATGAAACTAGTTCTGATTAGTGTTTTTGTTACCAGATGAGGGGTCCCAGGGGTCTTGTGCAGCTTCCTTCCAGGTTCTTCTTGTCCTGATACACAAAAAAAGGCAGCAAGGATGTACATTTATTGAAAGCAGGAAAGAGGTACACTCTATAGGGTGATATTTGTCCAGTGAAAGGCTCACAGTGGCCCTGAGGTTAAAGGGAACTGGATATTTTCCATCTAGTGTTACAGGTTTAGTTTCTTCCTCACTCAAATAAGGACTTAGTAAACTCACCTGGCATTATACCAGGTACAAATTGTTCTATTGAAAAACTTGCTTAGTTTCCTGCCAGATGTAAATGAAGGATTGGGAACAGTGTCTTTTGATGGGTTGTGCCAAAATGCAAATGAAGGATTGGAAAGATCATCTTCGGATTGGTCCTGTAAACAGGGCCAGATTTAAATGAGGTATTGAAAATAGCACTTTTCTGATTGGTCCACAAGGCTCAGCCATAAGCCTAATGTCATTTTTGGTCCCAAGTTCTACCGATATTCTCTCCTTTTAGGAAACATCTCACTCAACCTGTTACCCAAGGGTTTTTATGACCTTTGACATATTCTGAAAATTTGTTGTCTTTATTGTCCATTTGGATATCCTCTTTAGTCGAGGTCTGGTATGAATTTAAATAACAATAAAAAACCATTTGGTTTACTGAATAACATCCACCTTAAAATAGTGAATCTCAGTATTAGAATTAATTCACAGTTATTTAATGAGAGTTGTGTGTTAATATAACATAGTAAGGAAAAGTGGATTTTGACATCAGACTGTTCATATTCTTCTTTTGACATCTAGTTCTGATTAGTGGATAGTTTAACTTTTATGAGTTAAACTTTTTAGTTTAACTTTTTATTCTCTCAGTAAATTCTTTTATAAGATAGGGACAATACCTGCCTGGTTGCCTCTAAAATTATTGTCCATAAGATGCCCTTAATATGATGTTATGCTTGGATACTACTTTTATAAACACTTAAAAGTACCAACAAAATGTTTCAACCTTAAGAATTAGTAAAACTTTCCACTGTCACTAACTGTATGAATCAAAATATCCTTATAGCTATGGAATAAATATGACTCACAGGAGAATAAGAATTATCAGTCAAATGATGGATGGATGCTCATGATTTTACTTTACAAATGATACCCATGCACTTAATCAGTTTTTAAATTGCTTTTGAGATGTGAAAAATAAGCTCATATATCATCAATGTAACAAAATTGACTGAAAATACTTTAAAGGGATACTGTTGGAAGAAAAAATATAACTTAGATTCAAGAATTCCAGGGCCATATTTATTCAGGAATTGAATACTATGGATATTAACGACTAATGGAAAAATACATGGCAATATTAAGAATAAAGTATTATATATATGTTATATATACATATATATGTTACATACATGTATATATATGTTATATATATGCATGTGTATATATGTTATATATATGTATATATGTGTTTTATATATGTATGTATATATATATACATACCTATATATATATATATATACCAATGTATGTATATATATATACATACCAATATATATATATATATATATATTGGATAAGCAAAGACTAGGTCCCACTTAAGGCACTAACATATTCTATTAACAATGTTAGAACCCATGATCAAGTATGTTAAATACAGTGTGGACACTGACAGTGCACCCTTACCAGCTTACATGAGCAAATGATTGTCACACGACTCTGAAAGAGGTAGCCAACAAGTGGTGGGACCACCGGAATTTTATTGGGCAGACTGCTTCTAAAAAGTAGCTAGCCAGCTGAACATTACCAGATTTGGTGTTGCTCACCTCTCCTTGTGGAGTTAGATTCTGAGTTGTTCTCATCTTCAACAAAGAATTGAACGAAAGGAGCAAAAAGACAGTGGCAAAGTTTATTCAAGAAAGCAAAGGTGAAGAGTGGGAGAGAAACTGACTCTTCATAGTGAGCTTGGACTGAGTATATAGAAAAACAAGGTCAGAGCAAAGATAAAAGTAGAAGCTGTATTTGGGAAACCCAGTATGGGCTGTCATGGAAAATTATGATAGCAGCAGTTCCTCATGGCTGCCTTTATTTTATATTGTCCAAATCTTGAGGAAATCTGGGAGAACTTCTACATGTGGGTCCTGAGAGGTGGTGCTGGGACCCCACACCTTAGGCTGACAGCAGGTCTAGGCATCCTATTGAAAACCTGCTGCCATTCTCATGAGAAGTCCACAGGCAGGGCTTTGGGAACTGTTCTGCACATTTGTCCAGGATCTTGTAGTTTACGGGTCACACCTCCTTCCTGAGCCAGTGTTGCTACACCCTAATCTCTGGCCTCCAGAACACAGAATGAAGTGTCTCATTATGGTTGTTGGTAATTGTGTCAGTGTATTATCAGCACTAATTAAAATGCCTTGGCTAGAAAAAAATAAAATCAAATATTCTTGGTGAAAGAGGAGAAATTGCCTGGCAGGAAATGGTACTGTAAAATTACATCTCCCATAACTATCCATAGGGAAAGAGCTTTGCATTCTGTTTTTTTATTTAACTCACGATTATTTTCCAATAAATATAGTTACAAAATTTGACACGTTGACATAAATAAGGTATATCATCTTTTTCAAGGGAAGTCACCTCAATGAAAAATTTATGTAGAAAGAGATGAGATATAATATTACTGAATTATGCTAATCATACATATGTATATTATATACATAAACTATTTTGTTAGAGCTGTCCTACAAAATACCACAGGCTGGGGGGCTGGAGCAACAGAAAGTTATTTTCTCACAATTTTCGATGCAAGAAGTCCAAGATGATGGTGTCGGCTTTTTCTGAGGGTTCATTCCTAGGCGTGAGGAAGGACTTTCTTGTCATAAGGACTCCAGGGAGGTTGGATTAGGCTCCACCCTCAAGATCTCCTTTTAACTCACTCATCTCTTTAAAGACCTGATTTCCAGACACAGCCCTACTTTGAGATACAAGAAGTTAAGATTTCAACATCTAAATCTAGCCCATAACAACACATTGTATATGATTATATATTAATTATGTATATACTCACACAAATGAGTTTATTACAGTTATTAAGTTTTTTCGCTGATCAAGTTTAGTAATTCGTTTTCATTTGTAGATGCCTTAACTAATGTGAAAATGCTCTAGATGCATTTTAGGTCTGGGTTGCTAAAGTAATGGGGCAGCGAGCCTGCAGTCCTATCTCAAACCACCCTTGAGTGACACTTGCTGGGAAATTTGAAGTGTTGGGGGGTGAACTGTGGCAGTCTCATGTTAAGAACTTGACATCTCTGGCAATTGCTGTTAGACATAGCTGCCAAGGATCCTCCCATGTGACGTCTGAGCAGACCCCGGGAGTCCAGCATTTCCTCTGGGCCTGACAGTCTAAAGGGCTCATGACAAGCAGCAGCAAGACCACAGAAATTATTTGCTGTGTGATCATACATGACAGAACTAAATTAACATGAAAATAACAGAGAAAGGAACTTTAGTTCAATTTCGGTAATAACGTATGTGCCTCAAAATAGAATGGGCTCCTCATTATGTAACAATCCCCTTGTCCAGGAAAATAATAAGGGACAAGATGAACTCCCAGCCACCACTACCAAGTACTCTTCTCGTTCCATTTCTACTGTTGACATAGCTGGATCACTTGCACATTATATAAGTTCTCAAAGCAATTGCTAATTTGTTTCCTCCCAGAGAAAAGAGATGCACAATAAGTGAAACACTGTGTGTTTTTCTAATAGCTGATAGCCTCCAGGGTTTCTGGAAGGTTATAGTCTCTGCACACAGTTGGATATTTATGATCTATTCGCCTTCTGCTTTTTAATATTTTAGGAGTTCTGAATTATAACTAATTTAATAAAATTTTTAAAATCACCATGAGAACACCTTTTGGTAACATTTTGTATAAATATGTCGTCCTCAACATAAAAGCAATTATGTACTGATGTTTTCTTGGCTTTCCCCCAGAGAATTACTGTACAGTCATTGAATAGCTAAAAAATCTGTGAGAGCTTTCCATAAAATACTAGTGTACTTCTTTAAATAATTTAAAATAGGCTGACTCTTTCTAAATATCCATCATTCTTTGTATTATCTCTTCATTCATGATGAATCAAGTGACTAGACCAAGTTAAATGACATTTTTATTCTGTAAGTATCTGGAAACACTTTTGCTTGGCAAAATTCCCCCCCAAGAGAGAAGCAGGGATAATAGGGAAGAAGACTGAGGGTGGAGAGATGAGGCTTGGTAAGAGTGATCCAGTGACATTTCCCAGCGTGTGGTACACCTCAGGGCACGAGTTTGGAAATTACGTTCAGTTTAGCGTAGGCCAGTAACAGAAGAAAGAGAAATAAATTTGATACTTGCATTTGTGAAATCTTTTGCACCACTACTCTGTAGTAACGTGATGCTTCTTTCACAAGATATGTAAAGCTTAGTTTTTTTATGATATTTTGTCACAACAAAGTACACAAATACCATGTTATTAAAACAATCAAAATATTATTGTGATTCAAAATCAAAGATTTTATAAATATTTTGTGTTTTAAATAATATAAAAATTCGTGTTATTGTTGATACTGCTTTCAATGCTAAGAGGAACAAAATATTTTCCTGATTTATACAGTAGCATAAACCTAAGTCGAATTTTATTTTATTTTTTTTAACCTGAGTTGAATTTTAATTCCAGGTAATAATGTTATATATCTTCCTTTTATATATTTTTCAGTATTCAGTTTTTTCCCCAAACACAGGCTGTTTTACTAAAAGTTAAAGACACATTTAAATTGCAGTAGATGGGAGATCTGGAGTGTACAAGCATTTTTTTAGTTTTTTTAATACTTCAACTATATCATGTATATTATATATATATCTCACATATTTTTTTTTTTTGTTTTTTTGTTTTTTTGTTTTTTTGTGGTGCCGGGGATCGAACTCAGGCCCTTGTGCTTGCAAGGCAAGCACTCTAATCACTGAGCTAAATCCCCAGCCCTTTTTTTTTTTGGTTTTTTTTTTGTTTTTTTTTTTTTGTGGTCTCACATATATTTTTATGTGTATATTTGTATGTGTATTACAAAAGATACAGTATCTTTTATTTAAAATCTTATCAAATCCCCCCCTTTCTCTTTGGCAAATTGCTAATCCATAACACAATTGAGTCAATACTAACCCTGGTCTACTTCTACCATATGGTTGCACTTATTGTCAGTTGGTAGTTGGGTTGGTTTAATCTGCTTATTCTTTCATCAAGACTCCTTTGCTTAGAAGGTCTCCTTTTAGTGGATTTAACTACTCTGTAAAATATTTAATAAGATCATATCTTATTTTCTCCTTGCATGACACTAATTAAATCAAGAAAGCAGAAATCCTTGTGGGTTAAATTTGAAATCTGTGACTTACCTGTACCATGGATTCTTACTTGATCGTGTATGAAAAAAGGCTTCAGTTTTAATATTTAGATCTTTGATCCACTTTGATTTTAGCTTAGTGCATGGGGAAAGATATGGGTCTAGTTTTAACCTTCAACACATGGAGGGCCAGTTTTTCTAGCACCATTCATTAAAGAGTCTATCTTTCTTCCAGTGAGGTTGTTTGACCCCTTTGTCAAAGATGAGGTGACTGAGAGTGTTTGGACGTGTTTCTGCATCTTCTAATCTGTTCCATTGGTCCTGGGGTCTGTTTTTGTGCCAGTACCATGCTGTTTTTATTAATATTAAAACAGAAACACTAAATCTATTGGAAGATAGAATAGGTCGAACTCTTGAAGACACAGATGTAGGCAGAGACATGAAATCAAATGGGACACACGTGTTTAAATACCGCATAGTTTCTCTAGTGTGAGAAACTGAAGTGTAAATAAAGACTAAAATGTATTATATTGGGAAAAGGAAGAAAATGTCCAAATGGGAAAGGGAACAAGGGAGGGGGACAGGAACAGAGGACAAGAGAAATAAGAAATGGAAGGAAAAAATGAAAACAAAGCTTTTGTAAATAGGGAGGGAGGAGGGGGTGAGGGAAGGGGAATGGGAAAAAAATAAGCAACAAGATATGTCATCTACAGGTACAAATCCTCTATGATGAATGTTATCACTATGTACATCTAAAATGTACCATTAAAATAAAATTTAAAAAAAAAGCTTCAGAAAGCTAACAGAGATAGATGGGTGGAACTCATGAATGGAAAAAATCATTTTAGTATCTCGAAGTTTCTAGTTCACATTGGTGTACTCCAGATAATAAAATATTTCCTGTCATTTTGTCTTTGTATTTATTGGGATTTTTGAACATCTCAAATCTTTGTTTCAAGTAAAATCTCTGAGATTAGGAAGAAATATTTTGTTTGATAACGAACTGAAATGTACAGTTCTGTGTAACATTGTCCTGTAACCCAAAGACATTGTACCACATGTACTTTCAAAATCTGCTTCAAATATTTCTTATCATCATGCTTGTGTAAAGAAGTCCGGGAACATCAACAGTAAATACTTCCAGTACTGATTGTGCGTTAAGTGATAGTCTAAATGCTGTATGTCTGTTAATCAATTGAATTCCTGCACCAGCCCTGAGAGAGAGAGACACAATTTTTATTATTCCTTTTACAGAAGATAAAATAGGGTCTCAGAGACATTGAACTAACCACAAGTCACACAGCAAGGAAGGGGCGGAGCCCAGTGTTGAAGTGTCACCACTGTGCATTCATTGCCTCTCTCTGTGTGTCTCTCTGTTGATCTGTCTTTTTCTCTCTGTGTGTCTGTGTCTCTCTCTTTCTCTGTCTCTCTCTCTGTGTCTCTCTCTTTCTCTCTTTGTCTCTCTGTCTCTGTCTTGCATTGCATCTCTTAAGTAAAAACTTTTAATTAATTTTTTCTGCTCTGCTTTTTTATTTAGTGACTTTTCCAGTGTGCTAGAGGGAAAAAATATTTGTAATGGAGCACTCGAAAATTCTTACTTTAAAAAGATTAACCAAGAAATTTAGTGAAACAGTTAACTAATCCTAAACCAATTTTTATCAATATAAAAGAATTTCCTTAATTTTCATGTAGTTTTGAACACTGAAAACTACATGATAGCTTGAATTCCTACACTTTCTATGTCATATTAACATTTATGGTTAATAAGTTACATAAATAATGTACAAATATAGTGAAGCCATTTCTAGAAAGCATATAAACAGGTGAAAAGTGAGTGTAAATATTTTCTTATTTATGTAAGAAATCTTTTTTCCATTTTCACAATGATTTTTTTGGTACCATCTTGTAGTTACGCCTTCTTATATTCCTGCCAGGTATATGTCACTACAATATAAATAAAAATAAGGAAAACATAGAATCTGAATTACAACAAATAATTTCCTATGTCATTTTCTTGTTCCTATATCTTCATTTCCTGTGCCAGCTTAGCCTTAGCTCGTACTACCTCGGGCTAAAGACACATTTCATTCTAACGGTATGTAATTTACTGTGCAAAACGATCTTTCTATCTATTTTTTTCTTTCAGTTTTTCAATTTGCCAGATGATGCTCATACAGGCTGTTGCTGATGACATGGTATCTCTTGCTTTATTCACATGTATAAGCTGTCTTACTCTGCCTGTACTGTTCATCTTGTCGCTCTTTTCTTTGCTAAAACTCAAATCTAACAGTGAAGTAGTATTTAGAGCTCACTATTCATCTCCTTTCCTGTTCATTCTGCTTTATCCTTCAAAATCTTTTTTCTAGGATAATTGTACTAGCAACTCATTTTGAGGATTTGCTAAATAATAGTCATTGTACTTAATGTTTTATTTGCACTGCCACATTTAATCTACATGATAATCTTAAATAAGAACAAATGAGAAAATAAGGCAAAGAAAATTTAAAGTCAATTGGCAAATGACTGGAATTTCAACCCAGTTAATCCATGCATACACAATCCCCACTCCCATTCTGTCTTCACATCAAATAGGTGTGACTTTGGGGTTGACTCCCTGACAGCTGGTTTCAAATCTTGTGAACAAGAAAAACTTGATTGTCTTGGCACCTAATTCTGTGATTAGCATTGGTGAGAAAACTTGATTTAAGGTAAATAAATCAGAATTTATAATAACATGCAAATAATTAAATGAGGTTTATTGATAATTCTTACAGCTTTCTACTTGGAGTTGACACAGTTCTCTAGATTTAATTTATGACCACCAACAAACACAAGCTTAGAGGTAACCCCATTTATGTTAAAAATAATTTTATAAACATTTAATGACACATCACTTCCATACACCTGTACATACTTCCGTTTGAAGAGGTTTTAGCTGCTTTCGCAGGTGACATGATTTATTTGTGTACACCTAAACCATATGTCCATATGTACCTTATATATATTTTTTCAAGTCAAGTATTCAGGAAAAAAATACTAAATATATGCCTACTAAATGTGACCTTGTAAATAGTGTGAGCAACAGCAAAGATCAATGTTAAATCCTTGTGAAATAGCTCTAGTAAATATAACCAGTAAGGGGAGTGTCGCAATTACTGAAAGACTGATCATGTGACTCTTTTTTTTTCCTGTAGTAGCTATGCCCCAATGTAAATACTAAGTACTAGCGTTTCTTTGTAATGAAAAGCAATATATATAGGGATTCAGAAACCTTTTCTTTTAAAAATTTTAGCCATTTGCACAAACGGTTGATTATTTAAGGAGGTCTATAAATTATCCTTCATTTGAAATGTCTATAATTTTAATCATGTTATTTTAATTGTAATAGGTTGTAAATTTGCAATAAGATAACAAGGGAGGCTGTAACAGATGTTCTGTTCAGTACACGTGATTTCATCTGAGACAGGCTCGCATTCATCACGCTCAACCTCCATCAGCTCAAACGTACTGATTTTCAACAATGTGAGCTCTATGCATTCAAAAGGCTTCTGATACTGAGGAGGGAGGTTTTCTTTTCTTTTTCCTTTTTTTTTTTTTTTGTTCGTATAGTGGTTAATTTACTCCACGACTTTCTTTGGCCCTGATTATAAGTGATTTTATTTTGTTTTGTATTAATTACATGATTTTTAAGTGGCTTTTTTCTATGTGGATGCAGTCTGATTTCTTTTTGTCATTTCAGGTTTTTTTGTTTCATGACAAATACTTTACCTAAATAGGTAAAAATGCCATCTTTGCTTAAACTAGAATTGATTTTAAAACCACATTTGTAAATATTTGTTAAATCTCTTCTTTGAAATACATACCTAGATGGCAGTTTAACTTGTTTAGCTAGCTAAAGAATCCCACAGAGCAGCACATTCAAAGTAACACTCTCATGAGAAAACACAATTTAGGCCTACCTCAGCACCTCGCGATGGAAACTAATTTCCCTGTTTCTATAGTACTTTGTGGAGTGTGTTTGGATTTTATTGGGACTTAAAAATAGGAACAAAAATAAAAGAGGAAAAAGCACAGCAGGATTATCTAACCTGTACATTATGTAAATGATGGTTTATGAAAATGTGTGTAATAAAGAGAGCGTGGGAAGGAGAAAGGATAAGAAGAAGAGCAAGAGAGATGGAAAACAAAAGAAAATTAATACAGAAATAGAGAAAAATGGGCAGTTAGAAAAATAAGTGCAGGAAGGGGAGGAGAAAGAAGATGGGAGAGCAGCAAGAAGACGAAGGTGAAGGGGGAAGAGAGTGAGGAAAGGAAAAGCAGAGGAGAAGCCAGATCATGTAAGTAAGAAGGCCCAGGCTCTCCTTTTCCCTCGCCAGGCCAGACCTCCACCTGCTGACCGTCAGAGTTGCGTGTAGAGAACCAAACTGCTGGACCACACAGAGCTGACATCCTACCCTCGGCTTGCTCTCACCGGAAAAGGAGTGGCTGTGGGGAAAAGGGGCGCAGTCCTGGCCATTGGAACCCAGCAGGAGGCACAGAGGCTTTGGCTGGCTCTGAGGTTCTGCTGGAACCTTTGTGGTTGCTGGGTAGATGGTAGCAGCCTGAGAGGTAAATGGTGGCAGCCAGAGGATATGTGGGGAATGGCCCAAAAATACAAGCCTGGAATTTGCGGGGCTGGTCAGAGTAAGATATAAAGTGGGTGACAGAAAGAACAGAATTGCCTCGATTTTCTTGCTCTTTTCACTCAAAGGGTTGCTAACTAAAACAGTTTATCCTCCAGAATATGTTTTCATTGTCTCTGAAGAATTGGCATGGGTGACATTATGAAACATTTTAAGAAGGAAAAATAAGAATGTGCATCTCAGATCTACTCTGAGATGTTAGTAAAATCTTCTCCCAGATCCCCCCACCAATGTGTTTACTTATTTATATACTTGCTTATGAGTATTCTCACTTTCTCCAAAACAGCTGCAGGAAATTTTAATTTAGGTGGAAATTTGTTTTCTTTTGTTTTTTAAATTGCTTTTGGGGGAGAGAGAGAAATACATATTGTTTCAGAGTGTTTTCTGATCAGTATTTATAAAATGTACTTTTGTGTTCAAGTCACGGTGAGTACAATGTAGATGTTATCTAAAAATATGAGTAATAAATCTTTAAAAATTTGTACACCATTTTCTTCACTTGCAGAATTCAGAGCACACACACACAAAAAGGTTTAAGAACTTTTTTTTTTAACTTTCTACGTTTATTCAGGGTGGAAATTCTGCAATTCCATAACTGGAACTTGATCTCCATTTATTAAAAA
Source organism: Hystrix cristata (assembly GCA_004026905.1). Classification (NCBI taxonomy): domain Eukaryota; kingdom Metazoa; phylum Chordata; class Mammalia; order Rodentia; family Hystricidae; genus Hystrix; species Hystrix cristata. The sequence continues at coordinate 27,458 of PVJO010009319.1, forward strand.
TGTACTACTTCACTCAACTGTGTCTTTCGTTTCAAGGTGCCTCGATGCCTTGGGTCACTACGAGGAGTGTGTTCAACATGCTGATAATCACATCACGGCCAGAAATCATCTTAGAATTCCAGCCACACGAAACTTAGAGTGACGGTAAGTTTTTCTCTGGTTAGACAAATTGCCAAGTCACAAGAAATGAGCAGAGAAAAATGAGAACTTGTGAGTACAAATAAAATTTTTAAGTAAGGTGGTAATCTTTGTCCTTTTCCTTCCTCCTTTGTGATGCTAGTATTAAGCTACTCAGAGACTTGCTATTTCACAAAGCCCAAAGGACAATATAGGTTTTAACACTTTTTCAAGGCAATCTTACTGGTTTTCAAAATGACAGCTGGAGTAGGCAGACAGCAATGATTTTTTTAATTAAGATAAAATCTTGTAGGCTGGAGGGAGCCTGATGGTGTCAGTATCTTACATCTCTGGCGATTTTTCACTCTTATTTGCTATCTGTGAATATAATCTAGTTCTCAATGCTGACCAATTTGAGTTTCTTTTTTTCTCCTCTTTACTTCTCTCTTCCTCCTTCCACTGTCCTTCCTCTTCTTTGTCCTTGTTCGTGTTCTGCTCTTTCTTCTTCTACCTCTTGTTCCTATTCTTCTTCCTCTTTCCTCTGTCATGAGTCTCTGACAGATAACCACCAAAAATGAAAAAGTAAGAAGGGAAAAAATCTCAAGAGTTTTCTTCTTGAAGTTTTCTTTTTCTTTCTTTCTTTCTTTCTTTCTTTCTTTCTTTCTTTCTTTCTTTCTTTCTTTCTTTTTTCCTTCTTTCTTTGTGTGTGTGTGTGTGTGTGTGTGCGCGCGCGTGTGCACATGCATATTGGGGATCAAACTCAGGGCCTTGCGTTTGCTAGGTAAGTGCTCTACCACTGAGCCAAACTCCCAGCCCCTGAGGGTTGCATTACTTTTGTTTTAACACATCTACGGAAAAAAATGATGTTTCAAACTGTCGTGATCTAAAGATTAGTAATTCTGGGTAATGTAAATTGCAAAAAGAGATTGGAACCTTGGGCACTAGTGAACATGGTTTTCTCACGAGATCATTTGCCAAGGTAATTTTTCCATCGATGTGAAGAAAATGTATCTTGCTGGCAAAACTGTGCCAGTAAGGATCCAGCTGGGGTACTTAGTATGTATTTGTTAGAACCCAAAGTAAGGATATTTTAAGAAATTCAATATCATCATCACAGGCCTAAAAATCTCTATCCAATGAAGATAACAGAATTACTCAACTACGCACACTGTATTTCCTCTTCAGATGCAAAACTCAGGAATTGCTTGGGGTTGGTTATAAATTAAAATATGCATCTTTGTTAGAGTAAAAGGAATTTTAATAGGACATTTTCTAAGTCTCCAAATATTTACTCACAAATTTCTAAAATTTATTTATGAGTTTATGATGCTTAATTCTTTCCACATTCTCAGCATGTTCTGTGCATTTATTCATCTCAGTATTTTTCCTGTGGCTTTAGTGCCATGAATCTTATTGTCAGGTACCTTTACTGACATGGAATCCTAAGATGCTCGCTATATGGGCATTTTAGTCTGCTTATTCTTTAGGACTAGACTATGGAATTGGTTTTTAGATACGAATATTTCTCTAGCAATATCTAAAATGTATTTCTTAAATTTAAAATGATGGGCTCTTTTGTAATGCTGAAGAAAACATCTAATGTATATAGATCTGTTGGTAATAATGGCCTCGCTTTTCTCATAGAGAACAGATGTTCTTCTCTGAGTATACTGCACGGAAAGGAAAACAAAGGCAGCGATGCAGAAATGCAGGGACGGCCATTGACTGTTGCTTCTTTTCATTGCACATTGTAGAATACTTAGCTTGCTGTTAATACAGAGCTCTGTGATAGGGTAAAACTCACTGCCAGTTGGTCAGTGTGCTGACCATGCAAAGGAATTAGAATTAGGGTTCATGGTATAAAATCATGATTCAAAGGATTTATTGGCAAGATTCAGAAAGGGATATGAAAGTCATATTTGAAAGACATGCAGTTTCTGGAGAGTCTTTGAATTTCATCTACACAATGATTTCCACACTATTTAGCTGCCTCTCATCAGGAATAGTTAGAATCATGTTCATTAAATAGCAAAACTACAACGGAGAGATGGGGAGTAGGGGACAGTTTGGAACTGAACGATATAGAAGACATTTTTGAAGAATATTCTTTGTTAACAGGACTATTACTCTAACAAATTATAAAAATTAGTGCATGTTAATGTTTGTGACATTTATTTGATGTATAAATAGCAGCTAAGTCTTTAGTCTAAATTTGATATTTTTCTTATCATAAATTATGCACCTAGCCATGTTAAGTCATATTTGGAAATGACTAAATAGTAGAAATAAATATGTCTTTCCTACATTGGTTTTTGGAAAATTATTGTCATTCTTAATCCATATATTCCATATAGGTACAGAAGTATACAAGTGATCTTTAAACTGTATGCATAATTAAATGCTTTGATCATGATGGTGGTGACTAGAATGATAAATAAGAAGAACTAAATTACAAAAATGAAAATGAAAAACTGCAGTTGCTTGTATTCTGGTATGAGTCAGCTTTTCCATTTGTAGGTAAAGTATACAAAGTTGAGTGCTATGTAAAAGGCGTCCCCTCATTGTGGGTTGTATCATGTAGTATTTTCACTGATGGACGAATTTCATATAAGTATAAATTTGAATCCATAAGAAAAGAAAATTTAAATATTTTAATCCAAATACTACATTAAAAAACACCAACTACTAAATTATGTCATGTAACATTTTCAGTGTTTCATGGACTTACCATGAGAATTTCTTTGAATCTAACTAATAAGAACCACATCATATCCAGGATGTAGTGTAGACTTATATTTTAAAACTATGAAAATACCAATTTAAAACACATTCTAGTATTACCATATGCAGTATTTGATACTGTGGATGCCCGTTTGCATCCCTTGAAAATTCCTGAGCTGAAGCCCTAAAGCCCTGCAGGAGATGGGCTTTAGAGGTGAGGCCGCAGGGGTGATTAGGTTCAGATGAGATCACAAGCTCTCAGAGAGATGCATGCCCCTGCAAGGAAGAGCCTTCTCTGCACACCCTCCTCCACCTGAAGACACCAGAAAGAGGCTACCGCGGGCGAAAAAGCAGCCTTACCAGATACCACGTCAGCCTGCAGCCTCCTCTTGGACTCCAAGCCCCAGAACCAGGAGCTGGGGCTGCTGTTCCAGCCATGCAGTCAATGGCACTTTCTCATGCTAGCTGAGCTAAGACACCTGGTCTCTGGAAAATGTTTTCATTAAAGCCTGGGCTTTGACAACTCATGAAGCAAATCATGAATAAAGGCAACAAAAACAACTCCTCAATTTGGACTTTTTCCAGAGTTTTGGATTGTTTAATTAGGATGTCAGCCCAGAGAAATGATGACTCCTTTGTTGTTGTTTTCTCTAAACACAAATGCAACAGAGCTCACTGAGAATTCTCACTGAGCCCCGGTAAGAGCTTCCGCGAAAGATGCTTAACAACATCCCCAGCTTGTTGGTGAAAGCTGTTGGGAAGCCATCGGGGCAGCAGAGGTCTTTGCTCTGGAGAGCAGAACAGCCTGAGGAAACTGCACTCACAAGGGCCGGCCTGCGTTCTGCTTTAACGTGCCCCACATGTACCCTGCAATACTGAATGACAGACAAGTACTTCTGATTAATGACGAAGATTTCACCACATTTAAAATTGCCTTTGATGAAGACAGAGTGTGACTCACTGGTTTCCAATGTGAAAAAAGTGACACTAATAAACCCTAGCAAGTTATTTTTTAAAGTAGCAAGTTGCCTATCCCTTTTCTACAGTGCAGGATAAAAAATTTAAGGTATGTATGTGTGTGTGTGTGTATATATATGTGTGTATATATATATGTGTATATGTGTGTGTGTGTATATATGTGTGTGTATATATATAAATTTAAATGCATACATGTATAGATAAATAATATATAAATTAAAACCATTGTTTTTATAGTTATATATAAATTATAATATGTAAATATATAAATATGCTTCATAAAATCGTATTTTATGCTACATAAAATTATATTTATATAAATGTATAAGGTATAAATAAGTTTATGTAGAATTTAATTGAATATTGTCAAGTTAGTCATTTGAGTTAGTAAAATTATATTTTGAACCAAACTAACCATAAAACCTTTAAGAGGACTAAGTAGGCAAGTCAACAAAAAAAGCATGGCTTATTTGAATCATTTCTTAATGCCTAAATAATAGTAACTTATTCTTACAAAATGAGAATTTTAACTGGAGAAATATGATCAAAAAGAACAGATTTAGGTATAACTGGCTTTGAATACGAATGAAGTCTTAACTGCTGGATGGACCCAAAAGAAGGTGGAAATTTTGTCAAAGGCACAGAAAGATGTGGAGGATGATTATTAAGAATGAATTTCTCATTCTTAGAGAACGTCCCATGATATTGGTAGCAAAAAAAATGCCATCATGACTCTGGATAGCGTATTTCAATTTCAGCATTTGTTTGTGCTGATTTATTTTATATCTATTTTATGTTGTATGTTTTAGGTGACTTATCATGCTTGTCACAAAGCTAGCATTTATTTATTTATTTATTTATTTATTTATGTATTTACTTTGGGGTGTGCTGGGGATGCAACTCAGGGCCCTGTGCTGGCTAGAAAAGTGCCCTACCCCTTGAGCTGAATCCCCACCCCCTGGCATTTATTAATAATTGATGAATGAGTGGCTAAGCAATTGTCATTAGTGTTTAGGGTCTTGACGTACTTTGGTAACTCAGTCGGCAGGAAGGTAGAGTGAGAAAGAAACTGAGTCTAGAGGGTACTGAAAGAGCCAAGATATTGGGCAGTCTCCATAGAAGAAATTGAGAAAAATCCCAGTTTGTGTTTTTATACATGAATAAGCGTGCTTGACAAATAGAAATCCATGACTAAATTGTATTTCTTGCATTATATTGTATTGATTTTAAAATATAGCCAAGCGGGTTCATAGCAACTTTATAATTGCTGTTATGCCTGTCAGCTTCTGTTGGCAATTGGTTATTCCAATGTATATTCTACATGCACATATAAAATACAGAAAATGTAAAGATAAAGAATAATATTGCTAGTTACAATCTCAAAGAATTATTTGATGTGAAATATAAACTATCTAATTATAAAATCACTAAATTAAATCACACATGGCCATAATGACTATTGGCAAATGATTTACTTCTTTCTGTTCTGATACTATTAAAGAAAAGTAGTACACTGAAAGCATTGAAATGTATGTTGAAAAATATATTTGGAAAGCAAAAAGCCTCTTTAATTCCTGAGTACCTGAAGAAATAAAATGAAAAATATTTTAGATTACGCTACATTTTTAGGCAGGGAATGAAGAAAGCATCAAAACTTTTCCAGTGTTTTTGAAAACAACACATTTACACCTAGCAGGGTGGAGAGTAATTCACCCAGCTTCCGGTTTTCAGCTCCTGAGTCACATTGTTCCCTGGAAGACTGAGCCTTCCCTTCCTGCATGTGACTGGGGCAGAAACACCTGGCTATGGTATCTCAGCCTGGGGCATTCTGATAGACAACACTCACTCTCAGCCCCGGTCAAGTTTTGTAAGCTGCAGTTGAATTTTTGTGCATTCTACTGTGAGATTCATAAGGGGTGTGTTGTGTCCATTCCTATTACTTGGTAGTATTCTATTAGATGGATATATGAAAATTTTCTTACTGACTTGTGTGATAGTTGGACACAAGTGGGTAATTCCTACTGTTGGGTATTATGAACATTCATGTATAATTCTTTGTATGAACATATACTTTCAAGATTTGGAATATTTGAAAAATTTTCAAGTTTCTATTGCATGGAGATGATTGCAAGGTCCAATCTAGTCTTAGCGACTTCATAAGATCTTGTCTCAAAAATAATATTGGAAATCTTTCGAAATGTGAGTTTTGATGAATATGTGTGGAACAAAAAGAATACTGTTCTACATATTGATGGGACCACAGATTGGTAGAAATATTTTTTAAGACAATTTGATAGTACCTACCAAAAGAAAAAACTGCTTATCCTTTGTTCCAGAAATTCTCCTTCATTTCTAATAATATTGGGAAAACTACTTAGCTTCTATGTACCTTCTATATTTCTCATGGGTAGGAAAAGTCTAATAATATTTAATATATAGTTCATATGCTAATATATAATTCATAGGGTTATAGTGAGCATTAAATAAAATAATTTATGAAAATTACTTGCTATACCCCCAATTTTTTCATTGGAGAGGTTCTCTTCTAGACATGGCCTGATTTCAAACACTGCCTTGTCCTCATGAGCTGGGGGCCTTTGTCCATTTCTTAACCTCCCTGTGTCTAATTTTCTCAAGTGTAAAAATAATGATAATGCTCAAGTGATATGAGTTATTGTGAGAAGCCATGAGATACTGCATATAAATTGTTTAGGAGAAAACCAGGGCATAGTGAGCATCCCAAATTTCATAGTGTTCTACAGATTATTACTCACCTTTTATAAGAATGGGGCAAATCTGCGTGTAGTGCCATTAAGGATACTTACTATAAAAAGATTTATATTTTCTCCCTGTAGATATAATAGATGTAAGCCAATACATAATCTACTTATGAATGAGATGCAAGTTTTCAAAAATGTAGCAATTACTACTTGATCTTCTAATTACAGGAAGAGAACACTAGTTAAGTATATTTCACATTTCTAACTCACTGTTCTTAATTGTGATTACAAATGAAAATTTTAATATACAAAATTGATCAACTCAATAGCAAATAGTGCAAAAATAGTTTAAAAAGCACTTAGTGGTCTTTGAGTAATTTGAGTTTATTAATCTAGGAAATGGGTGCTATGTATTTTGATACATGGGATCTAACAAAAATTGAGTGTTTTACTGGAAGGACTACAGTGACTCACAATATTGTGTGACTGACACTTTATAATATTACTTTACATTGAAATGACTTAAAATGAAGGAACGAAAATAAAAGTACTTAACCTAACCAAAGCACTTTGTTTTTCTGTGCCTCTAAATTTCTTTAGGAGCAAGAACTCCTTCATACACAGGCTATCTAAAAGATATGCAAACAATTTTATGAAATAAACATACATAGAGTTTACTCAAATTAGAGATAATGTTGGTTTTCACTTAGTGTAAAAAAAACCACAACATGGCAGCTGTGTATGCAAAGACAAATAAAAACACTAGCTGTTTTCAGGAAAGGTGGTAGTCTGTCTTTCATACTCACTTATGTGCGATACAACAAGTAACCACTAAATGTAGTAACAGGAGGAAATTTGGCTGGAATCGTTCCTTTTACAAGTCGCAACCACACTTCCTGCCCATAGTTTAATTCTAATAAGGCATCTCCCGTCAAAACTCTATCACAGTGAACTTCGCTGTTAATATTTTCAGACTCAAATGCCAGCTTGTCTATTCCATCGACCACTAAAAATCCAGAGATATGAGCACTAAATGACTCAATCGCGTATTTGAAAACATACACTCCAAGATAAGGAATTTGGAACTTTCCAGTTCTTGGGTTATAAGAAGCTCCGTAATTGACGTCCAAATTATTAAAAAGGATCGGGCCAGGTGTAGTCATTCCATAGGTATGAGATGCAAAGAATGCCACCATCGGTGCGTATCTGTACGATCCTTTGGAAAAATCTGTCGATGGAAAGAAATGTCAGGGGTTAATTTTCATGATATTATATTATTTTTTCTTCATATCATTATTATTTTATCAGAGTTACAGAAAGACTCAGCAAAGGTAAAAAGGTTCTCCACTGAATTTAACAACGGTATATGTGTCTTGCCTCTTTTTGCTAAATCATCCTACATAAGTTTCTCAGAGCCTCAGTTTCTCTATTTAGATCAGGATAGAATGAAAATAACACTTGATATCTCCCTCATGGAAAAATCATGAAGATTAATTTGCTTGTGGCTTTGATCTCCCCAGAGATGAAGGGATTCAAAGCACTCTGTGACTACCGTGGTAGCTGGAATATTAAAGCCCCTCGCAGGAGTTGAAGCCGATTTGTTGTAGAAACAATTCTTGCGGCACCTACTCAATCAGTTTTTAGAGTGTAAAAGGGAAACCAAATGAAGTCCTATTCACTGTAGAGAGAGATAGACAAAAGCAGTATTTTGTATAATTAATGCCAAATGTACTTACAAAAGCTGAGAACTAAAAATAGACCAAAAACTTATTCATGAGTATGCAGCATATTTAAGTAAAGCCCCATTCGAAATATACTTTTGCTGTCATTAAAGATAGTATATATTAAACGCTACACAGATTTTCTTGTATAAAAACCAGATGTGTTGCATTCTTAAGGTAAATGTGAAGCAACCAACACTTGAGATACTAAATGAACCAAACAAAGGCATCTTTGTGCGATACGTTTGATCACGTCCTAGTAATCCTCACTCAAAATGACTGTTAGGTTAACCTGCACGGACACACGCTGCTGAGCACGCACTCAAGCTTCATCGAAATGGCCATATCTGACATGAGTCAAAAGGGTATTTCTTAAACAATTCGAGGAGGAAGAGTTTATACAAGTCAGACATATACATCTGAATTTTTAAATATGCACAAGCTAAAGAAGTGAGGAGGGTGGAGTTTTCAATAAACAGCCTGCAGAGTACCAATATTAAAAATGTCAACAAGCGCCTGGATGTATCCATGCTCCGTACAAAAGGGCGTTTCCTCTTGCAAATCAGGTATATTATTCAACAAGTTTTGGAAGTGAAAGAAGTTAACCCTCATGTGGACCCGGTTTAAGCAGGCTTCAATATGAATTCTTAATAGTTTCAAAAACACATTTCCGTGTACGACACTGAGTAAATCCAGAATGCCGACTTTTACCTGGCGGGAACGCGGTTTCTTCCCCCAGCTTGACGGTGCAGTTTTTGCCGGAGAACGGATGCCGGCAAGCACAGATCACTCCGGTTCCCTGCTGGATGCACGTGCCCCCATTCCGGCACGGGGAGCTGCCGCAGCTGGCGGGCCCCTCTGTTGCTGAAGAGAACCACGAGAAAAGCGGGTAAGGTGACCTACTTTCTGTTCCTCTCAAATCTGTTCTCAGCACAGGTAAAATATTGAATCTGAAATAAGAAAATGGGTTCAAAGGCCTAGGTTGCCTGTCAGTGTGGCCGCGGGACTTTATGCAAATGCGTCGGTTCTGATCGCCCTTTCCCATTTTATGAACTGAGGCTGATTCTATGACTTACTGCATTTATTTTCATGAAAATGTTAAGATTTGGGTAACCTGTAGAACAGAATATAATTATCTAGACACAGAACCATGTATATTTGGAACTAGTACATTATAAAGGTAACATTTCAAATAATTGGAGAGGAAAAATGTCCTTTTAACACATAATGATAATTAGATATCTATAAAAATATATCTTTGTGTACCAAATGCATGTAAAAATCCATTTGCTTGCATTACAATCAAACAATGGAGAATATTTTTGTAGCACTTTAAATTTTCAGAAAATTCATTCATTTTTTTCAGAAAAAAATCGACATAAGATAAAAATTTTTCTTATTTTTAATCAGCTAAGAATTAAAACCCATTTTCAATGAACACTGCTAAATCAAGAGCTCAATGATAAGTAACAAATTAAGAGAAGATGTTTTTAACAGACATAATCTAATGACTAATATCTATAACATATAAAAATCTCTGATGAATCCAAATGAAAAAGGACATCATTTCCTAAAAAGAAAAATGAAACAAAAGAAGAATAGTCCGGTGGTATAAGAAGGCAAATCACCAAACAAGAAGCAGAAAAGCGCACTAAAACATACTCAACCTTGCCCCTAATTAAGTAATAGTAAATCTAATTGTAATTAACATTATTTTCATGTCAGGTAGCAAAATTTAACAAGAAAATATTTAGGCATAATCATGTGTGCAAAGATATAACTTACTTGATTTAATCGTATTTGTTAGCACTAAAAAGACTCATTTATGTTGAGCCAGAAATTTCTACTGGCAAAATATGTGTACTCCAGACTTTGAATACCCAAAAGATGATTGGGTACTTGTCCATGCACCCAAAGATTATTCTTCAAAAATGTTCTTCATGGAATCATTTGCATTAATTAAAAGTTTTAAAACCCCTAAATGATCAGTAATTCAGGACTTTAATAAATTATACATATTCTCAGCAAGAAATATTAGCCATCAGTTAAAGAATGAGGTAGATTTCCAACACATTTGGTTTACAATGTCAGGAAATTACGATTTACACATTACATGTCGAAAAATTTTATTTATTTATAGAGCTTCGAATTATAAATATGACTATAAACATAACACATAATTATGTAAGAGTTGGGCAGATGCTGGAGAAATGCACAGCCCACTTGCCAGGTAACCATTCTGGCCCCACAGTAACCACAGTAGCCCTACCTCTTGGTAATAATGTATTACATTTATAGTTCACTTATTTCAAATTATATGATTGTTGCTGATTTTTAAATTTGAGATTATTTGTTTGTTTGATTTTTCTCCTAAAATGAGATCTATAAACATTTTGTGATATTGTTTCATATCTGCATGTTTGAATTCAGGTAAAATATGATCAAACTATGTTTGTATTATTAAAATCTTTTGCCAAGAAAATATATTAATATATAATTTATGTAATTAGAAAATAACACAATGTATTCTCCATAATATTCTATAAATTCCCTCATCAAAAAAAGTATAGAAATATTACAGGTAATACAATTTATGTTTTTTTGTGTTTGAATATATTACGTGTAATATATTTTAACAAATGTTTCAAACTTGCCCACGTTTCTTGAATTTCATTTGCTTACCACATGAATAGGTTATCAAACCCTTTCATTTGCCGTTAGCTATCATTCTAGAACTTAGCTTGTTATTTGTTGTCTCTAAAAACATCAACGATTCACCATTAGCTAGTTTTCACATTCTCTGGATCTAGCTTGGTGACTGAGTCCCAGGCGGGTACACAATTAATACGCTTCACTGGGAATGAATCGGTTGTGCAGCGGAGTGGGGGAAACACTGAATTAGTTACGTAGTCTGGTCAGTGCTATCATTCTAAATTTTCCAGATGAGGAAGAGTCATTCTCACCTGCAGACTCAGCTTGTCCATAAAATCAAGGATCAAATCTAGTCTAGGGAGAAGAATTTAAGAAACAGTGGAAATAGCAATATACACTATTGCATTGCTAATGGCTCCGTTCCGATTCTTCAGAACTAAGGCTTTTGCCTTCTATTTAATGTCTAGGAAGAGCACTTTTTTCTCCTCCCTCCTTGTGTTCCATTCATTACTTCTGGAATGGGGTCTTGCTTTACTCTTGTCCCTTAACATTTCAAAGAATGTTATTTTCCCCATATTCCAATCTTTTTCTGGGGTCACTCATCTGGCAGAGGAGGCCACTTTAGTCTAATGGGGGCCTGAAGTGTTTCCAGTTGACGGAGTGGCCCACACTGCTGAGACAATGCTGTTGGTCCTCTCAGAGATCTCTCACGGTGCCCGCTGATCATCTGTCCTGATGCCACATCCACTTGTCTGCGCCTGCTTTTTCTGCAAGCTATAAACTATAAGCTTCATTGGCCCTGATTTGCCAACTGCAGTTATATATAATTTGATATACAATCAGCTACAAGTCTATTGTTGTACATCTTCTGACTCGTATTTTCCTATTTAGCATTAAAATACTTAAAATATTCGTCATTAAAATTCAACAGTTAGAGATTTAGCTCAGTGATAGAGCACTTGCCTAGCAAGTGCAAGGGCCTGAGTTTGATCCCCAGGGCCTCCCCAAAATAAATAAAATACTTAACAATAGGCGAACAATAAATCAAACAAAGTGTTATTTTTGACATCTTCCTTCATCCTTTCTGCCAGAATTAATTACTTTAATTCTCTCATTGATTGCCTGATGCTTTGAGTAAGTTCTCTCATGGAACTTAATATCATACTCGACTCTGTTCATGTGACCTTACTTCCAGCTGCAGTGTGAGGCTTTGTGAGGTCAAAGCTCAGATCCTCTATTTCTTAAACTTTGTGTCACCACTGGTTAGCACACGACATGACATACACAAAGAGATTTTTAAGGACGAATGAACAAATTAATGAAAGACTGAATAGATGATTATATTCATCCCCAACTTTATCCCTTCTTGGTCTCTCAAAGATCTCGTTGAGTTTGGTGCTGTGATATCATCGGCATGTTTTCCTAAAGACAAGGTATCATTTCAAACGAACTTTCTACAACTTCTCTTACATCAGGTTCTGATAATCTCTTAAGCCCTTTCCAGTCCATTTGCTTCCTTTGATGGAGATCAGTGCAATCAGCGGAACCATTCTCCCAACCCAATGTTCTAATACCTTGTGCAAGTAGCACAACTAATCTTTCAATATTAACTTCCCTCCTCTGAAGATGACTACATTTCCTTTTCCACTATCTTGGAATATTTCATAAATCTCAATTTGTTCTGGCCTTTGCTTTCTGGTGCTGATATGTGCTCTGGTTGTACTCTTCTCTTAATCATACATTCAAATCTCATAAACGTTCATGTAAAATTTGACCCGATTGGCGAGCTCCTTACATTTCCAAAGCACTTTGCTAACATTTGTCATTCTCTATTATAATTACTCACTTAATATATGAGCTCTGTGAGAAGACAGACTGTTGAATTTACATTCTATCCACTCAATCTTTCTTAGTACTTATTCCAAATTTAACATAAATTTCATGAAGAAATGCAAGAACAATTGTATTGGCCTCCTACTTTATTATTATTCTGATTTCACATATCATATGCATAATTAATGTAACCGTTATATAGTATTTTCATTTACTTATATTTTATGTTTATTGCTCATTTCTATTTTAGCATCAAGTTGTTCTTTATTACTTCTTCATTTATAGGATACCATTGCAAAGGGCAGATAACTCTAACCCTTGCGTAAGGCACAATGGTTTTCACCAGCTCAGCGATGGGACCTGTCGCATTGCCCCAGGCTGGTTTTATAATTCACGGGGCAAAGCACTACACAACCTACTACAGACAAGACACCCTCACAACATTAGCACGCTCCTCTGTGCTCCCTCCTGATTCCAGTGCTTTCTAAACTATTTCCCTCTCATATTTATGGACACATTCTTATATTTCAGTGCTATTCTACTTCCCCGCTTATCAAAATTGTTTCTGTCAAGTAAGATTTATCCTTCCATTGCTCCAGAAATAGTTCCTATTTCTCTTTCCAAGGACTAGAAATGTCAGTTTTTATATTTGTATTCAAAATGTTCAAGTTTATGTTGTAATTACTCATACTTTGTTCACTGATCGATGTATAAATAGGTGAAAATAGTATTTCCGAAAACCTTTACTATTTTTCGTTCAAATTACCAGTTTTTATTTTGTTCTGCTTTTTATGTCACATCTGCTGTTCTTGACAATGTTTTCTGGGATCTTTTTTCTCAACCTTTCAAACAATGCTTTAAAGCACTTTGAATCACATCAGCAATCTTTACCAAATATATTAGCTCTGTCCCAGAAGATTTTCTCTAAGCTTTGCCATGGAACTGTTATTCTGTTATCTTGAGCCATGAGTCAGAAAATTATTTTTATTTGACATTATTAACTGTTTTCTCCTTTTTCTTCACTCATATCTCCCAATCAAAAGAAGAATTAAAAACGCTATCTGGAAAATACATTAAAATATTGGTCAAAATCATTGGTCATTAAGAAGTTGCAAGATAAGACCACAGTGAGATACAATGTGACATCTATGAAAATGATAAAAGATATTGCCGCTGGCAAATCTTGGCAAGACTATGTAGCAAGGAGAATTCTCACACATAATTAATGGAAATGCCATGTGGTTAGCCACTACTTATAAGGTTAAAAATTTATCTTGTAACCAAGCTAGGATACTTCTCTGTATTAATTCAAGAGAAATCAAAACTTATGTTCACAAAAAATTCCTGTATAGCAGTCACTCAACACTAGAAACAACCAAAATATCCTTCAGTTGGGAAATGCAGAAACTGTAGTAAAAAGGAAAACATGCAGCAACATGGCCGGATCTCGTTTATACAGAACTAAGTCAGGCTCAGAAGCACACATACACTGCATGACTTCATTTCTTTGATACTCTTGAGCACTGCGATGTTTTATTGACACACACTGGGGAGGCCACGCCCAGTAGACAGGTCTGCTAACCAGCTCTGAAACAGAATACCTTCAAGACTGTGGACAGAAAAGAGTTAGCATAACAGGCCAGGACTGCTGTCTCTCACAGTTGTGCCATCAGATGGCATGTGAGGACCACGCTTCGCCCCTGAACTGGTAAGTGTCACTCGCTGCGCCTGGACTCTTTGTACAAAAAATATGGCTGATGTTGAACATCTGTTTCCCTTCAGGGAACACAGAGTTGTGGCGTGTGTCATTCCAAGGATGGCTAACGGACCAGGCCTCATGGATGTTGAGTATCTAATGAGTATATCTGGGGAGAAATATTATACATATGTTACTGCATCTTTTTTCTGACTGCAATATTAAATAAATAAATAAAGGAACACCGAGAAATGTTCCCTTTCAAGGGATGGAGAAAGCATAAAGAAACCTGTGCATGGATTGATCCAGATCCTGCCAGAATCTTTTCCCTTAGTTGATCCTGTTGTGTGTCTTTTCGCCATAATAAACTTTAGCTATGAGCTTAACCTAGCTTTGCCAGGTTCTATGAGTGCTTCTGAGAATTACCAAAAGTGTGCATAGTTTGGAGGACCTTCTGTAACAGAACATAACTTCAGTGGCTTCTATTCAGCCACTGTGTACAGAAGTTAATTTATTAATTATCTTGAGGTATAATTGAAATTTTTTATAATATAGAAAATCATAAAAAATTTCTTGGAGAAAGTCATTCTTAAAACATCTCCAAATATATTTTTAGTGTTTATCAACACATATGCTTTTATACAGTTATCTTTACATTTTTTTGTCTTCTGTTCTTTTTGGTTTATTACTATATAACAAGCATAAGCTACATTAGAAGCAAATGCTGAGTTTAGTAGTCACACAGTGGCTTATAAAAGCAAAGATAAGGAAGAATGAAATTGCAGGAGTCTGTAAATTATGTCAATGCATAGAAATAATTATATATCAAACATTTAGTGAAATATTAAGAAAGTATAAACAGTCAATATAGGTAAATAATACATGCACATTATTTCCTTGATCCTCAAAATAAAATTCTAAGGTAAGCATTTTCTTTTTTATAAATGAGGAAATAAGATTTAGAAAAATATATGACTTATACAAATAAATATGTTGCCAGGCAGGACTTAAAACCTGGCTTCCTGATTCCAAATTTGGTGCTTATTATTCATCACAATTGTCCCCGTGAAGAGACATAAGAAATGGCTTTAAATATTAGAAAACACTTAAATATTCACTAGGCTCTTTTTTCATTTTTTTGAATGCTTATATTCACATAAATGATAATTCTTAAAAGCTGCATTTGGTACACTAGAATTTTTATGGAAAATAATCTTTCTTGGGAGTATTGGGATAATCGTGAATAGAAGAGGTTTATTATGGAGGGATGAATTGTTGAATAGGGGGAAGTAGCTGAAACGCAAGTGGATGATCTCAAAGCAGGAGGCACAGTGGAGTGGCTGACGTGATGTGGAGGCAGGATGTGAGGACCCCTGCGGGAGCAAGGGCCAAACTCTGCCTGCTGTGCCTGCTGTGCAAACAAATCTTCAAAAAACGAAATACAGCCTCCCAATGGCTATCAGAATATTGTTTAGAAACAAGCCAGATATTTGGCAAGTGAACCAGAATAGCGTATCATCAGTGGCCTACTAGGAATCAGAATTAGCATAACCCAATGCAGGTGAGGATTGAAAGGAAGTGACAGGGCTCAGTACTCTGCATGTCACTGTTCTTCCACTACATCAGGTAAAGGAGGCTCTTGTGGATAACTTGTGGTGACTTTCAGTAGTGATGCATTGGCCATATCACAGAAGACCCAGATGGAAAAGTATTACAGGTGTGTCCCCAAAGTCAAAGCAGAAACTAGATGTCAGTATTTGGATACTCAAGAAAGAAAGATCTGCAGGAATATCAACTCTGACCATATAGAATACTCAGATACAGAGGCCTTCTGGAAAGTGCACGATGCGTGAAGAGCAGCAGAAAGTGGAGGGAGGCACATGAACAGACTCCCCAGGCTCTCTGAGTGTAGTGCGGAGGGCTGAGCCCAAGTGTGGCTGATTAGGAGCTGGGTAGTGGCCGAATGACTTTTGGCAGGATAATCTCACTGAGGATCACTTTGCTTATCTTTAAACTAATAATAATAATAATGATATAATACTACCCACTTCATACATATTGGTGAATGAAGAAAAGTATATAGTATAAATTGTACAGCACCTGATATATAGTAAATGTTAATAGTATCTAATGTCATATTTTTATACTAGTGCTAGGTCTCGAAGTAAGTCATCATCTATTAAAAATAAAGTTTAAAACTGTATTTAAATGGCTTTTTCTTCAACAAACTGCATATATTTTGTAAATGGCAGCAGTTATAATTTGAATACTATGACTCTGAGATTCATAAGATGACCAATTATCTTCTGGTTTTGTGTAGTCAAAAAATGTGTTCTGACATGAATCAAACAACATCAAGGTCAAAGGCTTCACCCTAAGTTAGCCAGTGTGTCAGTGTATCCCACATCTGTAAAAGAGTGTCAGTGTAAAAGAGTGTCAAAGAAATTACTTTATTTTATATAATTTCATTTTTGCAGGAGAACTTAGCCTGCGTTCACTGGTTTCATCGTCTTGCTTTGGCCTTAGTTACTGAGCTGTCTAGTTCCGTGGTCCATGGAAGCAGGATTGGTTTGTTGGGCATGCAGACTTATAGAGGTGCTTAAAGGGCCCTGCACATCATGTTGCTGGTCCTGCATAAAGTGAATTTCTACTGTGCACATAAGTTAGGCTAATGCATCTCTATTACCCTGGCACTATTATTGGTATCTTTACTGAGATTGAATAAAACAATGTATTACTACTTTTAGTGGATAGGTCTGTAAAAATTCTACTCATAGTAAATAAAGAAAAAGGAAATAATTTTATCAAGGAAATATTGCAAAAAATGAGAATCAGACCTGAGTTATTTCTGATTAGTTCATTTAACCCAATATTCAGCCAATCACTTAAATACCCAAATATAATTTTTAAGAGTTCTTAACATGCATTCTCTGTACTACCAATATTGATTAGTTCTTACATTCTAAGACAGTTTGTTACTTCAATTAATTTTGAGATTATTTAAATTTTAAACTAACTCTACAGATCCAGGTAGCTTTCAATTTAAAGAGGAACAAATGATCTAGCTTGCCTGGTCTGATCACACATACTGACCTCTGCTGAAGCTCCTGTTGCAAGGTTGGCATGAAGACCAAGGATGGTCTGCAGGATGTAGAGAAAGAACAGCTCGTTACTTTTCCTAAAATTGTTTAAGAACATCTTATGCTGAGGTGCTATAATTCTCTAGGAAACAAAGACGTCTAAGTAGTTTCTTCTGTGCTCCTAAAGAGGTAAGATTAATTCTCCTAGGTGAGATCAATTTGTGGGAGTGATAAAAATGTACTACTTTGCATTCGTCTCAATATTATTCTGTGATTTTTAATATTATCAAAACATTCAGAGATGAAATTTGAAAAGTCTTTTGATGTTGGAATAATGAGCATCTTTTTGTAATTAAAAAACAGTAAAACATAAAAGCAATCCTAGTGGGCATATAATTTAAAAACATACTTCTAGGAGAAAAACAGCCATTTCCTTTAGGAAGAATAAGTAGCTATTCTCATTGTGAAACTATTATTTGATATTACTCATACTAAACATTCCAAAAATACTTCTTCCACACAAAGAGACTGTTTCGCAATTTATATGCACTACATTTACTTTCCTTCATTCCCCTTTTGTGTTTCTCCCATGGTATTTCTAACATCTGTTTACCCAAGTTCAAAACTTCAGAATATTCTGAGTTTCTCTCTTTTACGAATGACATGCATTCAGGCTGTGAACAGCTGGTGGGTTTTTGTTTTGTGTTGTGATTTTTCCAAGGATGCATCTGCAACACAGTTCTCCCAACGACCTCAGGAAATTACCTATTGCAATCTCATCCCTTTGAAGGAAGAAACTGAGGCCCAGGGAGTTGAACTTTTCCCCGAGGCTGCTAACTAATACAGAAATTAATGCCAAGGGTCACAATCAGCATCAAATCCTCAGATCATTGTCCCTCCTTTTCTGTTGGATGCACATAACATTTCTGACGGCTGTTTCCTCTGTTTCAACTACCTCTTCTTTAGATCTCACTCTTACTGCATTTGCCAAAATTCATCTGGTACAGTTCTCACTGGTTTCCTGGGGTTCTCTGCAGTCCTGCAAGCCAAAACTGTTAATGTTGTGCTTCTGAATCACAGTTCTTACTACATCCATCTCATTGCTCCAGAAAGCTAAGTGCCTTAACTTGGCATTGTGGCCTTCTGTGGTCTACCTCAACTTATTTCTGAACATTTTGTTGTCAGGCAGTCATTCAACATGTACTTATTAAGTTCTTACTACACATCCAGTATTATGTTCAGCGATGTCAAAATCAATTTCCAGTCTTATTTATCAAGGAGCTCATTGTCTCACAGCTTTTTTAAAACATATATAAACATAGTCTGTATAGGAGCAATTTTAATTATTTTATAGCATTCTACTCAGAAAAAGTTCAAAAACTTGTAGATAGGTACACACACTGAAAGTACAATCCTCTCTTGATACCAAACCTACACAGAATCAGAATCAAATAATATATCAGTGATCTATGCCTTACTTGACTGTTGAGATTCAGGTAAGCCCTTTTTATGTGTACGGTCTTGTTAAACTGAAAATATACTCAGTATCATTTCAATAAAAGGACAGATTAAAAGTTACTTTTCAGTACCAACTTACCAGGATATACAATGTTGTCTGTGTTTCTTTGGGTCCGGTTTATCAGGATGGTGGTAAGATTCACTGCAGATTTCTTAAATGTATTAAGTTTCTTTGGCTTTTTTACTTGCTTCTGAGATTCAACAACATTTGCCAAACTATCAGACCACAAGCGATCTATATACCGGGTGAAATTCGATAAGGCAGCTTGAGTTTTTATTTCAACTATGGATTCCACAAACTCCGTCAGACCTTTCTGCTGACTATCTGGCAAGGAACTTTTTATCCACTTAGGTGTAGTGACATTTAGTTCTGATGAACTCGTAGAATCATTACGACACACTGTTAGAAATTCCTGAAGAGTTTTGTTAATCAAAGATAAATTAATGGAAAGGTGGATGGATTTTGCTTCCAGTGCTTTAAATCTGGAATTTAATACCTGCAGTTGAAGAGCTTGATCTCGATTACTTGTGGTCATGCCTGTTTTTAGTGAAATATAGTAAGGTATGAGTGTCTGGGTCACTTTAGATTCAATGGCTTGCAGCCGAGTTTCAAAATTTTTGAAACTTTTAGTGGCGGAGATAACATTTTCTTCCAAATGACTTACATTTTCCTGGTACTTTAACAGGTGGGAAGTGGTTTCATTGAATATTTGGTAAATCTTTTGAAAGGTGGGCTGACTTAGTTTCTCATCTTTAGGAACATCTGCAAGGGCCTTGGCAACTTGTAAGACAAAATTATATCTCTGGTTGTCATTGACCAAAATCTGAATGGAATCATTCAAACGTTGGAATTGAGTAATAAATGTCAAAATGGTTTCCATATTTTGGTTGCATTTGTGATGGACTTCAGGATTGTACTTAGTAGTATGTAAAGTCTCTTTCAGCACGTAGTTATCCTGAACGAGGTCAATGGCATTATTCATAATGGTCACTGTCTTATTTAGGCCGTCTTCCATTTCCGACGCATATTCACTGATACGTCTTTCGAAGGCGTCACTGCGACTCTGTACTTCATTTCTAAGTAAGTTGTGTCTTTTCGTAAGTTCTTTGATGAGAAAATTTAGACTGTTGACAGCACTAATAAGATTTTCCACCTTTTTCTTTGTAACTGCAGCTTCCTTTGGTTGTTCGTATGTCATTGTCTGTTGAAGTGACGCTCCCCGCTCAAGCAGGGGTTGAAGGATCTCCATGTCATACGTCAGATCATTTAGTTGCTCGCCCATTTTATCCATCTTATTGTCCATCGGAAAGAGAACCTCAGCCAGTGTTTGGTTTAACACCAGTAAATTCTCTTCTGTGTCCTTAAGTTGAAATTTAAAATCATTTCTGCACTTAGCCAGCATGTCCTCACATTCGCTCCTGATGGACTCTTTCTCCCTCTCCAGACTGATGGTGACATTGTTAATCTTGCTGTCTTGGATGTGCAAATCATCAAAGACCTGCAGCAGCATCAAACCTTGCTTGTTCACCTTTTCATACAGAACAGACGTGTCGTTGGTGACATTACTGCTGGCTGTTCCGGCGGTAGCAGTGTTCTGTCTGCCTGACTCATGCTCAGTGGATAAAAGCTGCTCATGCACTTCCTTCATTTTAGCAAGAGTCTTATTGAAGGATTCATAATACTGAATGCCCCTCAGCTGTTCTTGTTCTAGCGCACCTTCTAAATGAGCTTGCTTCGCTTCTAGTTCTTTAATTGGCTTCTCACATACAGTGGTCATTTCTTGCCTTACATTAACAATGCGATTCTTTAGCTCTACCACATCAGTCAAAGTGGGCTTATTTTCTTGCATTAAAAGAGACTTTTGCTGGACAGCTATGGAAGCCACAGATTGATTCACTTGTCGGAGCACTTGCCGGGTGCTTTCCAAGTCCTCTGATAGCCTTGACACAGTCTTGAAGAGCTGCGCCACAGTCTCTTGCATGTCGTTCTGAAAGACTTTAAATTGTTCTCTTACTATGTCCTTTACCAGATCATTAATGCTTTTAGATTTTAGACCTAAACAAAGAGATAATAAATAATAAGAAGAAAAATACGATTCTAAATGTCCAACATTTTACATATCTCTAACAAAATAAAGTTTGAGATAAAATACTAATAATGTACTATGAAAATAATTCTCTAATTTATTTACATAGGATATTTAAAAATTATTATAATTCATAGAAGGAGATCATATTTTTAACTGATAAATTGGACAGGAGAAATCAATTATGGTATTGAACATATTAGAACTGTAAACCTAAGAAGATGTGAAGAAATTGACTTTGGTAATAGACTCTTGTATGCAGTAATTCTAGATCTAGTCTTGAATGAAAATAAAGGCTTTGGGGTTTGGGCCTTCATAAATAATGCCTATTGCTAACTCAAGACAATGTTATTAGGTTTCTAGTTATTAGGTTCACAGCTCATGCACTGAGCTCATAAAAACTAATAAATTGATTCTGGAGAAAACCTGAGTTGAAGAAAAATATGAAGTAATGGTCACAAGATTTAACAATGCTTTGTAACAATGATAGAATAATAAAAAGATATAGGGATCAAAACAAATCAACCTAAAAATAAAATAGGAATGAGAGATATGCTTGATTATGGTAGTATGGTGTTTGTTTTTAATGGAAAGAGAAGAAGGAATTTGCCACTAAAGAACACACACTAATGTCTCCAATGTGAGAAAGGGGGCACTGATCATAAAGTAAGATTGTGGTGGGCTTGAAATGTAGTATTGAAAAAAGAAAGAAAAAGAAAAGAAAGGAGAAGGGTACTAGACTCCTCCAAATGATTTAAATAGAAAAGTGAATATTTAAAAATATAAAGAAAAAAACAGGAAAAAGCACTATTTTGTGCAGAAAAAAATCCAGAAAATAGACATGTGAATTGTATTTACAGTATCTAGCTGTGAAGCCCACATAAATGGAAAGTATGTCCATTCAAATTAAAAAAGCCAATGACCATAATATAAGACATAGACAACATAACACAAAGGATTTTCTAAAGGGAGCTCTGTATAATGGTGTGGTGTACTGAAATGGTCAGCTCAGCAGGAACACCCAGCTGAACTGCGCTGGTGTGCTTCTGTGTTTAGAGGATCCACCTGAAACGCACATAAAACGGAAAACAGGAGCAGAAGTTTCCCAGGAGCAGCTGTGTTGTGGCTGGTTCTCCGGAAGGGAACTTGGCTGTTCTCGTCACAGAAGCAGCTCAGGGTCTTGCTGTCATCGGGGAAGGCTGCTCTTCGCTTCATGGGAGCTCTGGTCTTCATCTCCGCTGTGAGTGTCGTATTCTGGCTCCAGTATAGACTCTTCAGCCTTTTAGTGCAGGCAGGGATGTACACAGGACAGTGCTGTGGGCTCCCAGCCCTTGATCGGATCTTTCAGGTCTCTAGTGCATAGATAGACTTCTGCACTCTTCCTGCATTTGGCTTTGTGTGTGAATGCTGTAACTTGTAGTTGTCCTGTATAAAATCTGCTCTCTTGCAAACCTCTGGTTCTAGAAAAGTACCTAAGACAGAAATTAGTACCAGAGAAGTGGGTTCCTTGCTGTGACGTTGCCCGGCCATGTAGCTTAAGAGCCTTTGGAATTAATTTGGGAAGCGTTTGGGAGACCAGCCAAAGAGCCAGCCCTGGAATGCTCTAAACTTCTTATATGGGAGACTCTGGTCAAAGCATGGAAAATCAGAGTAATTGATGGAAATGCTGCCGGTTAGGGTGAGGCCGGGGAGGCCTCTGTTGAGAAAGACTGCGTTGGCTGCTGATCCCAGGCAGTGTATGTGCGCTTTGGCGGAGGCTGGTCTGCATTTTGCTTGTGTTTGGAGATACTGCCTGGGTAGCAGGAAAATTTTAGTGCAGGCTGGTGTTGGGGTGGCAGCTTGTTACTGTTGAGGGCTTTGGGCCAGATCTATGTTGGAAGTTGAGAGCAGAGAGCCAGCAAAGTGACTTGAAGCGTTTGGCCAGAGGGGAGCTGTGAACCGTAAGGATGAACAGAGGAGAGTGTAGTTGTGGAGAAGAAACAGGACTGTGGAAAAATGACCTGAAGCCTTTGACCAGAAAGGAAGAGCATATTTGGAGTGCAGGGGATCCTTCGGGGCATCTCATAGTGTTGCTGTGCTCTGTTGTTAAAATTAAAGGAAACCAAAAGAACTTTAAAATTTGAAGCCATATTTTTTAATGTGGATGCACTGTATTGGTATATTGCACTTTGTAAACAAATTATTTATTGTTTTGGAACAAGCAAGAGAGACAGAATGGAGTTGTTGTAAAGCACGTATAGTTGCAGTTTGGGGATACCTGTTTGCAATCACTGTTGAGAATACTTTGAACATTTGTTTCTGATGTGGGAATGAGTGCAGTAAGAGTTGTATTGTTAATGTAAATTTGGAAAGACCAAGATAATGTTAACTCTACAAATCTGCTGCCGGAGACTATGGTTTAAAGAAACGTGTCTGGCTATCAAGTTGACCAGGGTGGATTGTGGTGATATGGTCACTTTGCACAGGAACACCCAGCTGGACTGAGTTGGTGTGGTTTCGAGCACAGAAGTTCCACCTGATGATTGTTGTCCACACAACATAAAGGAGAATGGGAGCAGAAGGCAGCTGGAGGCTATTACCCAGTTCTGTTGCGGTTGGTTTCCCTGAAGTGAACTCAGCTATTCTGGTCACAGGAGGAGCTCAGGGTCTTGCTGTCACTGGGGATGGCTGCTGTTTGCTTTGGGGAAGCTCTGGGTCTTCATCTCTGCCATGCGTGTTGTATCCTGGCTCCAATATAGACTCTTTAGCCATTTAGTGTAGACACAGACATACACAGGATCGTGCTGTGGGCTCCCAGCCCTTAACTGAATCCTTCAGGTTACCACATGACTTATTACTATATAATCTATTGATGGCCTATCCCTGACAACTTAGTGACTTAGCAAGACCCTGCCTCAAACTAAAAGAAATTTTAAGAGGCTGGAGATACAGCTCAGTGCATAGGCCCTACGTTCAATTCCCAGTACCATCAAAGTATCTATATGACACAAATAAATATATAATATATATGATAAATGAATATATTTCCTATGTGTTTGTTTTAGAAGCTCATTTTCAAAAGTATTGAACATCCATGAAGGACTTACATAAAAAAATTATGAAATAATAAAAAAAGGAATGACGCATTGCTTAACATCTTGTTATTAATCTGACACAATGACAAAGTTATAAATGTAAACAGTTGTTTACAGGGACAAATATGTCCCTGGAAATCTGTATTATGCTAAAATTCAAAGTTGCGAAATTAAAGAAAAATGTATTTTACTATTTCTAAACCTATTAGAAACTGAAATAAAGTTAGAAATCTGCAAAATCCATAAAGATCAATTTGTATATAGTAGAAATAAGTAATAAAAACATGTAAATCATGAAATAGTAGTCAGTGACACACAGTGCTGAAGTACTAAGGACAGGACAAAGTAATTTGAAAACTTTAAATAACTACAAAATTAGAAACTATACAGAAACATTTTTAGGTTATATACCCAAGGACAAACTAAAAAGGTTTTAAAGTATTTTTTTTTTTAAATTATGGGTAGTACTTAACCAGTCACCTATTTATTTAGCAAATGTTCATTAGAGACATTCTAAATGCCATATAGAAAATGAAATTTGGAAAATTAGATTTCTGGTCTTAACAACAGCGTGTTATTTTTCACTAATTGTAAGGTGCTGCTCAATAGTAAAATTATTTATATTCTTTCTACAGGATAATTTGGTCATTTTTATATTAGTTAAAATCGTTTTTAAGGTTGAAGATTATATCTTCTTTGAGCATGTAAGCTCATAATTTTGACGTAAGATATTTTTGAAGATTGAAAAGGTAAAACACAATTTAAACCTTATTGAATTAATTGGTTGTAGACCGTGATAATAGATGTGAAGCTTTAGCAAACAAAAAAACTGTCTGATCTGAGTCAGAACACAGATGATAGGCAAAGACATGCCACGTAGATAAAATTCAGTAGAGAATCCTGATCAAAGTAATTAGGAAAAAATTAAAAATGAAACATATGAGCTACTTTAGGTGTAATGCTGTAAAATCTATATAAAAAATACACTGGAGAAAGAAAAATTATAGCCGTGTCTGAAAAGGTATCAAACAAATTATTAGTTTAAAATATTGTTTAGGGGTAAAGTGCTTTTCAGATTACATTTCTATAATTGTGACTACAGGAATGTTTGTGCAAGGTATTTTTCAAAAATATGTCAAAGTTCCTTATAAATATCTGCATGGACACATCATTTGAAACTTTCTGATTTTGTCTCATATGCCATCAATGTTGCTATATTCTTACAGATAATATTGTATTTGGTGACGTAGATATATTGGTTTTATGGCTTGTAGCTAGATGTTCCTCCAAAATCTCAAAAGCTCGTAGGTGGGGCTTTTCAAAAGTGTCTGGATCTAGGTGTGTAAGCATGATTAATGAGCATGTGATAACTGGATTAGTCCACTGATAAAAATTAGCACAGTTCTGGGCGTGGTTGAGTGTATTTACTGGAGACAGAAGCCCCACCCTGGGGTGGGTGGCACCAGCCAATGGACTCATTACCTGGGTAGAATTATTTTTGTTTTTTTTGTTTTTTTTGGTTTTTTTTGGTGCTGGGGATCGAACTCGGGTCCTTGTACTTGCAAGGCAAGCACTTTAACCACTGAGCTAAATCCCCAGCCCTACCTGGGTACAATTTAAAAGGAAAGGGAAGCTCCTTTGTTGCCTGCCTGACAGGACATAGGCTGTTTCTCCTCTGCGATGTCCCCTGCCTTGCTGCTCTGTCTTGGAGCCAGCTGACTATGGACTAAAACCTCTGTAAACTCTGAGCTAAAGTAAACCTTTCCTCCTTTAATTTGTGGATATTGGGTATTTTTGTCCCAGCAACAAAAATGTAACTAAGACAATTAGTATCAGATCGCTCAGCCCTTCTGTGGTTGGCAATGTAGGGCCTTTTCATAACACACTCAGATACCTTACAAGGTGTTGAGACATTTAATTTTCAACAATTTTTATGCCTAGCAGATTAAGATGTGTTCTTTATCTTGAATGTGAAATAAACAAGGGAAGAAGCTGTGGTTTGCTTGGCAATTGGGGACAGCTTGGGAGGTGGGCTTGGTTTGTGTTTGGTGTAAGAATATTCTTTAATTACAAGCTGTCTGGTTCTCATAATTAACGATTGTGCTCAGGACACCATTAATTCCTCTTTTTGAGAAGGGAATTACATTATTGTTGCCGTGTGTGTTTTTTCCTGTCAGTGCTAGAATTTTTAGTAGGTTAGTAGGCCACAAAAAAACAAAACCAAAAACAGTATACAGGTCTAATTCTCTCAGATTATGATAACCAAATTTTGCTAAACAAATTTGATTCACGTGGTTACAGCCAAGTGTATATTTTTACGGCTTTTTTTAATGTTATCAATTTAGAGAAAAAAATTTTATTTTATGGGTGGTATTAGTAATTTTGGCCTTCCCAAATATGCAGAACAGCGCCTTTCAGCACCAGCTAATTACAAGATTATAATACAAAAATCATGGTTGAGCTGAATAAGTGCCTGCACTGGTAGAGAATATGTCAAATTTCTACCTACTCATCTTTTTCAAGTGTGAACTACAATAGAGAAAAAATAAATTGTGAATCATAGATGTATGGTGAGGAAGGTATGGTAGGACTTAGCTTTATGAATAAAGGGACCTGCAATCCTCAGGCCTGGAAACATACAATAAACCCAGTGAATTGGCATGCTTCCAGCAACCAAACTAATTGCCCGGAATAGTCAAGAGCTATCTGAAACTGTTTGCCTGGTTAACTCAACTTGATCCTTAACTCATTAGTGTGGCTCTTTCTCTGTCTAAAAGCCTTCCCCTTTCCCCTTACCTTGGATTTGTTACAAATCTCAAATGGTCCTATTATATTCTTTGGGTAACACTTTCATAGCAGTTATTCACTATATAAAATCTTGATAGTGGGCACAATATAATGCCGCCTCCTACTCTGCTGTACCTGTCAATATGTTATCTTGTATGGTGAAAGGGATTTGGCAGATGTGATTAAGTTTAAAGAGCTTGAGAGGAGATCGTCCTGGTTCATCAAGGTACATAGACCTAAACCAATTGCAGGAGTCCTTAGAGGTGGAAGAGGAAGGAGGCGAGTGGGTTGGGGAGTTGTAATGAAGACTGAGCACACTGTACCTGCCTTTGAAGACAGAGGCAGAAAGCCATGAGCCAAGAGATGAAGTGGCCTTTAGCACCTGTGATTAGGCCCAGTTTACGGATACCAAAAAACCAGGGACCTCATTCCTGTAGCTACAGGAAAATAAGTTCTACCAACAAGTCAAATTAACAGGAAAGCGATTATTCCATGGACCCTTTAGAATGGAACACAGCCTGTGTTTAATCCTGTTTTAAGAGTGAAAATTCAGACAAAGCTAGGTCCAATTTATAAAGAAATAAATATTTCTATGAACTGTGATATTTTAGAATATATTTTGTTAATTATACAACACGACCTAGATAATTTCCCAAGTAATCACTTCAGATTTTTATTAATGTCTCCACTAACAGTATTGACACAACTATGTATCTAGTTGCCTTCATGTTCACCCTTTTCAACACAGTCTTTATCTTTGAACAGGATATTACTCATAATGGACATGTGGGATCATTTGGACTATAAATAAATAGAAATTAGGCTATAGCTAGGTGCATAATGTCCATCAAACAGATGGACTATTCAGTTGAAGATTTCAGTTTACAGTAAAACTATTTTAATACTCTATTTTACATTATTTCAGAGGTTGAGCCATTTTTAAAATATCTCATTCAAAAAAATATGTCTTAGATTTCCATATTTCCATACAACCCCATTTAAAGCAAAGATCCCAAAGTGACATGGAAAAGATAAGCGAATCTTAGCTGTTGTCTTAACTGAATGAATAATTTATTTTATGTTACTTTTACCTTTTAGAAAAGCTTTGAATTCTCTGCCTTTGTCTTCACTGATTTTCCCCTCTAATGAGGAATACACGGTCCTTATGTCAGCCACAGCCACAGAGATGTTGCCCATCTTCCTCTGCAGAGCAGTCAGCTTCCCTGCCTGCTGGCTCATCTGCTCAGTCAGTTTTTGCAGCACCGCTGAGGAGGACAGAAAATGGGACCCATGAAAATTCTATGCTCAGAACCATTCAAATATGATGGGTTTAAAGGTTATTCAAATAAACCATATCTGCACTCATATATTTGAAAATAGATCACTTTCATTTACCAAATGGCATTGAGTCTTTGATTTCTAAAATGTTTAGCTTTGCCCAGAATTCCAGTCTTTTTTTTTTTTTTTCATCTCAAAGAGTTATTGTCATACTCTCAATTGTTGGAAAAAACAGAAATAACTTGTTTGAGGATATAGTTTTAAGGACTCATCTTGTGCTCTAAATCCAAGGACACGGTATTGCATATTTATACATTTGCATATATACATAGAAGACTGTAGCTCTCCTAAGAGAACTTTGTTATAGACTCAGAGTTTAGAGTGAATCACTTCATATAGCAATGATACTCTCTATCCCTTTATACATGAACTTCAATAATTCAAGTATTTGACAATATTTTATGAAGATACCGAATCCCAATCCCTTAACTATATTAGAGAACAATTTTGAAGGCACATTCACCTGCATTCTTAAAGACATCCCCTTAAGTCAAGACTAGAACTACACTGAACACAGTGAAGAGATGTTAGCAGTAAACAAACTAATACTCTGAAGGGTAAAATTAAGCCAAAAGGAAATGGCAAAACGTTTGTGATTGGAAGGACAAGCAAAACATAGGTGACAGCCAACTTTGGATAACATGGGGTTCTTGTTGGTGCTTTACTTTGGAAACATCTTCCCTTTAAAATCCAGCATCACAACATGTTGATCCTTTCTGGGTTTGCGTACAACTCTGCAATAATTATTGGTGGTCTTTTCACCTAGGGAACCTGTAGCACATTCAGGTTCTCCCTACATCCAAGACCAGCAGAAAGGATCGAGACATTTGACAGCCTGGAGATTTCTTGTTCAGAAGTCAAAATATGTGGTGTTGACACTAATCAGCTTAGAGAGATAGTAATTGCAATCCATGACCTGGGTCGCTGCAGTCTTGATGCTGCTGTAGCTGTGTCTCCTCCAGTGTTCCTCTGTCAACAGCTGTGTGACTTTCAGCCTGGTTGCTGTGCATCAGTTGCTGCTGTTCCTGGGCTAGAGGGAATTAAAAAAAAAAAAAAGCAGAGAGTGTTAAGCATTGGAACTGCCTCATTTTTTCCAGTCCTGAGTAGCAATGTGGCTGACATTCATTTTCCTGTGTACTGAAGCGTGATGGTTGGGGATGATTGCAGAGTGAGCCGCTCCGCCCCATCCACAGGGCAATGTGACTGAGACACAATGTGAGAGTTGGAAGCGCAGGACTCTAATTCTTCCTGGAGAAAAATGAAATTATTCAGAATTCCGCTAGGCAGAAATGCATGGTGCTTTGTGGGGGGAGGGGCTGTGTAAAGTAGGGGATGCAGACTGCCTGCATAATATGATGGAATTTGAAATGTGCTGTGTTAAAAGCTACAGCGGCCTCACAAGTGGACTGGCACAAAGGCTGATTGTTTAACGATGCAATTTCCAACTGGTGACTCCTGGAAATAAGGGAGAGCTACAGGTTCCTTCCTGAAAACAGTCGCCTTTTAATACTGCCACTTGAGTGGGTCATTCCCAGATTTTTAAGAACTACATAGTCTCTAATGGGCTAAAATCAAAAATTATTGTGGGAACATACCAGGAAGTGAAATTTCATAAGAATAGAAATGTTTATATCTAATCTTAAGGAATTCCATTTCCCATGAATATTCTCATGTAATATTTTAAATAGCAGTATAATTTTTCATTGGGATAAATAACTTCAAGAGAAGAGTCATTAAAAAGTCAATAGAGCAAGTAATGTAGAGTTTGAATGAACAAACTTATTCACTGAAGTTTTCATATCCGACATGGGAAAAACAAGTGTTTGGTGTCTGATTAGGCTTGTTTTGAGGTGAAATTATGTACCAATAAAATTCTGTACCTTGGTACATGTTAATAATGTTCCCTAAGGCATATGTGGCTGTGACAATAATACTAGAGTTTTTCTACTCTATAAAAAGTATAATAGATTTGGCACTAATTTGAGTTAGTCGCTATAGTTAGATTGAATTTTACATTGCTTTTCTTCAGGGTATTGAGCTAAATAAATGAATTATGATTCATGTCCACTGTTTCCTTTTCACTTTTCCTCCACTGTATTATACAAAGTCCTGTGTAATTTTTTATTAATGCAGTGGAAGAAGATAATGTGCAGCTTGGGAAAAAGTGTAATTATTTGGGGCTGGGGTGGGTGGGGGAAACCATTAATTTTTTGCCAAGTCCTAGCAATAAGTTCCTCAGAGCCTAAATTCAAACTAGTCCACACAAATATAGCTATTAAATGATTGCCTATATTTCCTATTATGCCTCCTCCCTAGATGATATAATAAGATTTTTTTCTGGTCATTTAAGTCTGTCTACATGAATGTCACTAGAGAGTAAAGCTACAGTTTTCATCCATGATCCCTGGGTTAGCAATATCAACAAACCTTGGGAACTTTTAGACCTGCAGCTTCCAGACCCTCCCCAGACCTCATAATCTATGAAATTCTGGGGTTGAACAGCAATCTGTATTTTAACAAGCCCTGCTTCTGATTCTAATGCATGTTGAGGTTTGCAAATCAAAGAAGTGACATGTTCAGATGAATCCCAACTTGCTCTTTTCTGTTCTCTGAGCAGTGGAAGAAAATTGTTACTAATTTAATTGTGGTTACATACTAAAGTATGAATTTGGCAAGATGCACGATGAATGGAATTCCTATGGCAGCAAATCTCACAACTGTTTTTCAGACCTGTCATTTGCGGGGCCCATGTCATGCCCCTCGTAGACACTGTGAAGTATTTGGTGTTTTAGTAGAATCATGTTTGCCTCTGCCTTTGATTTATGTCATGTTGGAACTTCTGAGTTATTTGGTGCTTCCTTTAATTTACTTGCACATACATCCTAATCGTTCTAAATGTGCCATTATTTGGTAATTATGATTCAGGAATTTATAATGAACTAAAAACCACTGAAAGAGACAGAAGTTTAAATTGTTAAAGTTCTTCTTTCAATACCATCAGTGTGAATTTTTCAAATCTAGGAAAAAAATAGAAATTTTATCAATTATGATGTTAGTATTAAAGTAGGTAATGACATGCAAAAATCTGTTAGTCTGAAACATCTTTTAGTAGATCAAATAACATCAAAAGTAAATCAATATAAAACAAGTAAGCTGTGTTTCTGAAGTGAAAATTAGCTTGATTTTTCAATAAAAATTAGTACATTATTTTTACTTGATATAGAAATGTTGAATTCATGTAATGCTGATTTTGTGTCATTTAAAATCAAAATTACTAGACTTATTTTTCATCATAACTGCATTTACATTATACTAAGGTTCATTTGCAATCATTAATAATGAGGAGGAAAATATTAGAGAATATTTTTTAAAATTAGTCTCACAAAATAACCATTTTTAATAATAAGATCGTTCAATGAAAGTAAAACTTTTGAGATAATGGAAAACTTTAAAAATACTTTAGCAAATAGTGCTAATAAAACACTGAGCAAAAAATCAGAATTTTTTTAAATAAATTATACATTATTCATCTTATATTTGAAAGACCATTTCAGAAGAGAAATGATTATGGAACTTTATATAATTATTGTGATATATGTATATCCATGCAAATCAGTTTTATGTTGCTACCTCTTATAAAGCACATATCTAACAAAATGAGAGAACTCATTAATGTTAGTTTCTTCTAAACATCAAATAAAATTTAGAATGTTATTAATGAACTTTCTCACACACTAGGGTTTTCATATTTACCTAAAATGTAAAAATCAAGATTTGAAGGCAATTGCTTCCCTTTATCTCAGGAAATTAGAAGGAAAAACATCATTATCATTACATTAATAATATAGTCATATTATTACTAACTGGCACTAAAGAACAAAATGTTCCCTTGAGAATTGTGGACATTAAAAGGCACTGAATTTTTTAAGCAAGTAGAGGTAGTAGAATAATAGTGAGAGAATAAGCAGGACTTTCAGACAAAAGTTTAGATAAACTTCTGGGTTTTAAAAATTTTGGCTGTGTAAGTTACTGTTTTCAAGTACATCTGACAGAAGCTGATAAGCGTGTGATCATGTAAAAACCTTGAAGTCTTTTCTAGATGAACTTCATATTTACTGCCACATATCAAATAAAACAAAGAGAATAAATATACGAGAGAGATACAGAGTTGGAAAGACAGAAAACATACCAGGGATTAAAATAATAGACACTGAAAAGTGTATGAATGCCATGGTAATCTGCGATACTATGGCTAAAAAAGGGATTTTTGTAAATTATATCCCTCGTTAAGCCTCCCTTGTTAAATTTCATATGTATTATAAATCTTTGTATTTGAAAGCTATATATTCTACTTGAAGCAAATATAAATTGTTTGAAGTATTCATATGTTTATATAATATTTGAAAATAAATATAACAATCAGTTCCATGGGAAAATAGATATTTCTAATAAATTAATGGGAAATTCAGTTATATGAAAAAACTAAGAAATGTAATAAATGTTTCTTGATTCAGGTAACCCTGAGTTTGGTCAAATGATGTTTCCAAAGTTCTATGAATCAAGTAAATAGGGTATTTCTATAAAAATTTTCATTATTTAATTCATAAAGCTATTAAACATTTAGAAAGCATACTTTTTAAAGACTGGAAAAATTTAGATTCAATCCCTTTACTTCATGAGAGTCTAATATATAATTTAACAGGGTGACAATATCATGGATGTTAATAGAAACCATCAACTCACAGAGCTCCTGCCACGCAAAGGCTCTAAGATAGGGAAGTCTTTAAAGGAGATTGAAACAGTTCGCTACATTAAATCACCTCTCTGAAAGGGACATGATTTAGGTGGCATCAATGTCACAAGAAAAAGACACCAAGACTTGGTAGAAATCAATCAATTATTTAGAAACTATTAGAATGTGACTGATTTGTGTTATGATTTATATTTCTTGTTACTTAGTTTTATAACTAGTATATGTATTCATTTGAAAATATGCAATGCTTTCTTAATCTTTGATTTATACATTGATTTTATAGAATTAGTGGATAAATGTTTGAATATGATCCCTGCCCCTTCCCACCCTATCTTCAAAATCAAGAGGCATGTTGGTTTGGTTTAGAAATTATTTTCAGGGCTGGGGATTTAGCTCAGTGGTTAGAGTGCTTGCCTTGCAAGCACAAGACCCTGAGTTCGATCCCCAGCACCAAAAAAAAAAAAAAAAAAAAAAAAAGAAATTATTTTCAGGGGTTCAAAATGCTAAACTTTTATAAGTAGTAAAGATTTTTTTTAAATTTCAATATTCTAGTGAAATCAAGTCTTTTCATTTCATTGTCTATAAAACATTGCATGTTTTAATACAGAGATTATAATATTTCACTTGGTACCCTTCAAAGAATGGGAAAGCTAGGTCTCTGCCTCTCTCTCTCTCTCTCTCTCTCTCTCTCTCTCTCTCTCTCAGCATGCATGTGCGCACATGCACACATAGAGCAGGAGGAGGAGCTGGAGGAGGAAATATGGGCGGGCATACTTTAAATCTTCTCGGGTCCTAGTTGAAATTTGAGAGGGAGAATTTCAAGTAATAATTTTCTCTGTGCTACCCAGTGCAGGCAAGATTCTAAATATCGAAGAAGTCAGAACAAACCTAACTAAGAAATGACAGAAATAGAAAGGAAGCAAATTGAAGAGCATCAAAATCTAATTTTCTATTGACCTTCACATCAAAAGAAGTTTAGATAAATATCAAACATATGATCTGGAAAAATGCTATTGTATTATAGATGAAGGAATAGTAAGTGATATGCTAGAGAAAATCAGTAGTTTCACAAAAGAAAAGCTAAAACATAAAAAACTTTGAAATCAGTAATAACTGGGAGAGGATAGTGTTTAAAAAAAAAGCTGCCCCCCAAAATGAAAAGAAACTGAGCAGGGTGTGGTTACACACGCCTGTAGTCCCAACACTTGGGAGACTGAGGCAGGAGGATCGGCTGGAGTTCGAGGCCAGCCTGGGCTACGTAGCAAGTTCAAGACCAGCCTGAACTACATAGCAAGACCCTGCCTCAAAACACTTAAAAAAAAATTGAAAGGGGATAAAAAAATAATACACAGGAGTACCAAGTGGAAGTCTTTTGTTTTCTTACACATTCTAATATTTTATTATTAACTTCTCCTTATGAGTAAATATACAATGAGAAAAATTAAACTTCTTTCATATTATTTTGAAGAGGCTGATTTGAAAGAAAATGCAATTATTCGTGTGTGAGTGTGTGTGTGTGTGTGTGAGAGAGAGAGAGAGAGAGAGAGAGAGAGAGAACACTAGGTCAGAGACAGAAACAAAAAGACAGAGGAAAAAAATACTAGGGAGGGAGAGAGAGAGAACTAGACATGAAAATTTACTCCAAAATAAATACTTCTGAAACATTGCACAAGGATCTTCTGTATGCAGTTGTCCTATGAACCACTTTCCTACTCATGTCATTGGATGGGGACCCTGCCAAGGCTGTAAAAAACTTGAAATGCCTGTTTTACAAATTCAACAGTTCATGTTATCTCTTCCGAGCTGTTTATCAGCTGGAGTTCAGTACATACATTCATATCAGTTTATTGCACAGGATTTAACTTATGCCCGCAAAGACGCAATAGGATCTCTGACTGCGGAGCCAGTTACTCTCCTGTGATAAAGAGCCTCGTTGATCGATGCTTCTTTATTTTTTCATTTACAATCTTTTTGTCTCCTCAAATGTATTTTCTACCACAAGAACTGCCACAGATTCTAGGATTTCCAAGCAATCTATCTTCTTTTTCACCCAAGCACAGTCTTTTGCTTTGTTCTGTTGAGTGCAGATCTCTAAGTCTCTTTCTTCATCTTTTCTAAGTGGCAGGTGCAAAGAACAGAACATTTATTTAAATCAATAAAATGTGAACATCTTTGTGCAGCTCAGATATTTTAAAATGACTATAGCTTTAAAAGTGAACTTCTTTTGTCTTATCGGACAACAGAAGCACTTGCTTTCCCCTGCAGTGGAAGCTCTGACCTTGGTGGATCAAGGACTCTGAGAAGCAAGGTCGACAACTATCAAGAGCAACAGCAGCAGTTTCCTTATTAGGCACTTTTTTTTTTTTAATTAGACAGGTTTTATTTGCAAGTCTTTTCTTTCCTTCCAGGCCTTTGAGCCATATGGAGGAAGTCATTAATGGCAAGTCAGTAATGAACATACTTGCCCTCTCCCGCTTAGTGCCAGAAAGCCTTCCTGTGTGGCTTGACAGGACCGATTTCCAGCTGAGTCTGCAGCAGCAAGTGGGTACCTGTACGGGGAGCGCTCAGTCTGTGTACCAAGATTGACCAGTTAAACTGAACTAGGCTGCTTGCTGCAACAAAGCTTCAGGGGTAGTGTTTAGCTAAATGTACCATAACGTTACTTAGCAAGATGCTTCAAAGAAGTAATGCTCTTGCTGAAAAAGAACATATTAAACACTTCTGGGAAGAACTAGATATGTAAAAATACAAGAATATAGATTTTTCCTCTCTTTAACACCAAAATTTTCATTTATAATATTGAAATACATTTTAATATAATCTTACTGCAGAAGCCTCATATTAAAATGTTTGTCCCAGTACTTTTTTCATAATTTGAATTGTCTCATAGCACCAATAAAAATCTGTCATGTTTATAACATGTGGTAGGGATCATTTTATTTCAATACCTGTGCATACCCTCATCTTTTCAGCATCTATAATATCTGTGATAGATTGTATGAAACATCACCTTATAACTTTTTTCCTCATGGGAAAGTCTGGATTAAAAAGACTTTTTCAAAGTTTTTCTTAATTATTTTTTCTAATATAACACTATTTGAACCTAAATTTCTTATCTTTGTGTCCTTAAAGCAAGCCACAATTTCCTTGTCTCACTTCAGAATATTTTAGAGACATCTACTGGAAAGGTGTGTAATTGCAAATTTTATAAAATAAGTGTAAGTGGTACGTTACCACTGATGTTTCAAAAAATGTCTTGAATACCATTTCACAAACTTAGATTCCTTTCTGAAGGCAAAATTGTGTGACCCCCAAAGATATAACAAATGTAAAGCATACCAGAACTATTATTTTGGTATTGTATTTAATTAACCTGTCTTCAGTCATATTCTATTCATTTAGGCTTTTTAAAAATTGGTTTCCTTTTGATAGGAGAACTAATATTTTAATAAAGTTATGTACAACTATAGAGTATTTTGATTATCTGAACTAAATCTGTAGCTAAAATGCACATGTGGCAGATCAGAATACTGTGCAAATAAGATACCAGAAAAACTTGCCCCACGGATTGTGATGAAAAACATCTCTTCGTAAGAGTTTGAGGGTGAGTCAACAAGAAAAGGAGAAAGAAAAAGAGGTAGAAAAAAGGATAAAAAGAAGAAAAAAAAATGAGTCCAGCAGCTACCAGCTCCATTTTATTTTTGAACTATTGATGTTTCTTGTGTATTTGAAAATTTTCCCAACTACAATTTTAAATCAAAGGAAATTATTGTTTTCTATGATGGAATTTATTTTGTGGGGAGGAAACTGTTGGGGAGGTCTGGCTTTGTGTAGGGTATGTAGTACTTTACAAATTTTCTATGAACAAAAAATAATTTTCTGACGCTTTAAGGGGTTCATCCTGAAATAATTGTCATGGTGTCTACCTACCAGGTCATTCTCAATTCTCGAGGGCTCAGAAGAGATTTGAAGAATGGATGAGCCCAAGTGATTATTCCTACCACATGTGAGGCAGCCTGTCGTATGGGACAGAATGGACAGTGTTGTCAAACGCTGTTTACTTTTACAGGGGATAATTTCCTCTACTGTAGAAGAATAAAAAACTGGTGGCACATTCATAAAGCGTGATAGAAAGTGTGGAGGAGGCTTGGCATGTAATTAGGTAGGGATCAGAAGGGAAAATGTGTAGAAAACCCCCCAGGATAGAGATAATGAAGAACGGTTCAGCGACAAAGGGACACAGTAGTTCTTGTTTCTACCAGTGCATCAATGGCACTAATAAAAAATTCAACAGTTTTTATGGACTGCAACCAAAGTGAAGAGGAGGATGGTCAGAGTGTCGTAGAGAGCCACAGGATTTTCTTTTAGAATCAAAGCCACCTTAGAATTGATTGTACGACAACATGACACAAATGGGCCTAGCTGCCATCAGAGCGCTGTTCTCACCATACGTTTCAATAGACAAGTGATCTTTCCACAGCCACTTAATCGGCAGATATTGGAATTATGAGTAGTTCCAATTACGTGATTGTGACAACCAGGTCATAAGCAGGTCTGTTGTGGGACATTTTTGTCAGTGCGAATTAAGGTAATAATTGGTAAATCTGGTAATAAAGATATCCACAGGATGCTTTCAATTAGAACACAGGGTGTCATTAAGCAATTGAAGCTGGAACCGCCTGATTAGGATTTCAATATTTGATATGATACTTTGAAAAAGTAGCATTTAGTACATTGTGGATACGCAGAATTGTCAAATATTCTGTTTATTGTACGCATGTTTACAGTGATATGGTTCTATGTTTTTTTCTCCCGACGTGTATAGTCCATCACAGTGATAAAGAATCAACAAGTGTAAAAGCCTGAAGCATGGAAAAATAGCAGCCCACCAGCTGAAACCCATGCCAGTCTTTGACCCAAAGATTTTG
Source organism: Hystrix cristata (assembly GCA_004026905.1). Classification (NCBI taxonomy): domain Eukaryota; kingdom Metazoa; phylum Chordata; class Mammalia; order Rodentia; family Hystricidae; genus Hystrix; species Hystrix cristata. The sequence goes on from PVJO010009319.1 coordinate 65,461, forward strand.
CTCCCTGCCACGTATCTATATTCAGCCTCTTATGTGCAATAGTGTGTGTTACAGTGTGCTAATTTCTAGAAAGGAACTCTGCAAACATATTCTTGAAACTTCAAAACATAGTAACAAAATTAACATTCTCAAGGTATCATTCTTCATATAAGAAGAGAAATATAAACCTTAGAAATATAATTCTAAGTACTGTCTGGAATTTTTAATTATTTTAAAATATGGATAAGAAATAAAAATATTATAACATTGTGAATATATTTGTGTAACTCATGGAAATCAGAAGTCTTTTGAAAGCAGAGCTGCACTTGGACCTTTTTAGAATATGTTTTATTACCTCATTTCCAAATATTTTCAGTGTGGATCGTATTTTCTGTAGGAGTGTATTTTACTTGATTAATAATGCAGTACATATTCACACTACAGCCTGAAAAATGCATTGAATTTTATATCATCTCTGAAATCACACCAGATTCAGAGCAAACAGCATTACAGAGAAATCTGCCTACATAGTCTCACTGTAGGAACTAGCGAAACCATGTATAATATCCCTAACTAAACTGTGAGGGTCCTAGAGTGCGTGTACTATGATTTTTTTTTCTTAATGTGAATCAGAATGGTTTCCCCACACTTGCATTAATTTTTAATCACAGTCTCTTACACTGTTGATTGAATTTCACACCACTGCTAATGGCCTTTCTTGTAATATTCATTCATTTAAAATATGTATGCTGATGCTGTATCTTATTTTTCAAAAGAAACCTGTTTAAAGCCCAAAGCAAAATAGTCACTTGGACGTTAGGCCACTGCAGGTTACCATGTGTTTGACCAGTCTTGCCACCAGAAAATCCTTAAAATTTCAGTTGAAAAAATTGGTTCCATTAGGATTAAAAAAGATTTGCATGGCAAACTTGGTATATTCTTTAACACATCATTTCACTCATATACATGAATGAAATAATTAGAATAAAATTAGAAGGAAATTATTTTTACATAGTCACTTCTAATAATAATTTAATAATATAAAATTGTACATCAGATATTTTAATAAGGCATGTCTTTGTAGCACTTTGTTAAGAACAAGTAGGCTATTTAGTCAGATATCCATGTACTCACCATATAAAACAGAGCTAAAGACGGGGTAGGAGTTACTGGATAGCTTCCAAGGTGTGAGGGTGCTAAAATAGCTACCAAATTAGGAAGCTTTAAAAATACAATTCTAGTACTTTGGCTACCTGTTAGTTTAGCTTTGTTCACAGGGAAAGAGCAACCCTTTTTCTTCACTGGAATCAACTGCTTATTCTTCAGACTTTTTGTGCTTCTAACTCTTACTATGACGTTAATATCAGAGCATACCGTTTAGCTGGCATTTGGGGCCGCTGTATCCAGGACAGCACTTCCATTCCAGTGAGGTAACAATTTTATGTTGCATCCTATAGACAGGTGTGGATCTCCTCTGAGGTCTGGAAAGGAGAGTAACGGGGGAGAAAGAGATTATTTGTCATTTGGAATTGGAATTATAAATACAAAGTATTTGGAACGATGCCCAAAATAGAATTTAATAAGTGTTAGCTGTTATAATAATAATCTTCATCATTAATACTATATTCAAAACTGCTAACCTTAGATTCTTAGTGTACTGTATATTGTGATTTCACATCGACACCTATCATTGTATTTTCTAAAGAAATCTTTAACCCTTCATAATGTTGTTTAGCTAAATCTTTGTTAGAATTTCTCTCAATTCCAATTTGAAAGAATTTATAAGGATAATTCATCCTCTTTCAATTCTTATTATTTCCTATATCATTAGAGTTAAAAACACTTTCTCAACATCAAACTTTAAACAAATGAGATGTTAGTGATGTAACTAAAATTAGGATAACCACTGTCATTTTCATCCTCTACTTCATCTTCCAAATTTTAAAATTATACTATTTACTATTTCTGTCATGTAGTATTTCAGAGAAAGGGAGAGAGGGGATATTATTTCTGAGATGAAATCACAGAAGAGAGAAATGAATTACAACATTTCAACATCATGATTATCATTAGTGAATGGTACTAAATTACAGGCTTCATGTATGTAAATGTAAGTTGCAAATGCAGTTTTGCCATGTCATTCTTATCCACGTGACTTCAGTGTATACATGATGTTTATCAAATGAGTCTATGAAGTAGGTACACATTACCATGCTTAATCCTTTTATTAATTCTATGATGAACTAATATCATTTGCTATTGAGGAATCTGAAAAACAGACTTGCTCAAAGTCCTATACCTAAAAGCAACAGAAGTGGAAATGTAAACTCATGTCATGTGGGTTAGCTTCACACCTGTGCAGTGCGTCACAAACAGCCCGTCCGCATGAGTCATCCTGGATACACAAGAGAAGTGCATTACAGCAGACTGGGCTTTAGCACACTAGGTTTTCCATGTCTGCTTTAACACAACAGGTAACTTAGTATGTCCGAAGTTATTCCTCAGCTGTAAAATGAGCTATAGGATTCTTTCCATCTCTTAAAATCACATTAAATTATTCACCTACATTTCTTTCAATAAACTGTATTCAGCATGTAACTCTGCCCAGTGAAATATCACCTCCAGTTAAATAGGAAGTAAGGCAATTTGAAAATGGACTTTGTTCAGAATTTCTTGAATCACCGGTGGGGTCAATATTTCTGCTTTGGAAAATGGGTATCTGTTGTATGTAGCTCAGACATGATAAAAGACAAAGCAACAAATATGGTATGAGTACTGAAATAATGAATGGAGAAAACTATCCAATTTATAAAAAGATAATACATAAAATTAAGACACTTTGGATTTGTTTTAAAAAAAAAAAAGATGAGCTCACCTTGAACCCGGAAGGGCAATAGAAATAGGGGTTGCGGTGGTAATATTTTCGTTACTGAAGAAGGAACAATGTATTCTTGGTGTCTGGTGTTGACAAGGACATTGCCACCAAGGGAGTCAATGGGGAAGGCAGAATCGGAGCGCGGCGCCCCCAAATCCCTGAGATGTGCGTGGTTCTCTGGCCACGGACCTTAGCTGTTCCTAAACGGACTGAGAAACACCTTGCTTTTATGTATCCTTACTGTGCATTGTCCCCCACTGCTGATGTGTTAGATTCGTTTCCTGAGTTATCTGTATGACAATTTGCATAACATTAGCCATCATGGCCTGAATGGCAATTTTAGTTTTTATTGCAGGCTCTTCAGGAACATCTCCAGCTGAGCTACTGTGACTACATGAATTCAGAGAAAATTTCAAGGGCCGGATCCTACACTTTAGCACAATGATACAGATTTTACAAAACACGAAAGCCAAATAATAAGGGTCATTAAAACAGACACAAGAAGAAAGGCCCCACTTAGCTGCTTTACTATGTATAATTGCAGTTAATGGCTTTCCATGTGTTAGAATACAAGCCAAGTTATGTTTGGACTCCTCTCTGACCTAGCATGAAAAGAAAAGTACCAATAAGTCTTCAAAATTGTGTCTACATTTTATAAGGAATTAAAGGATAAGACTGTTGGAAAAGTGGCACAATAAAAGTAATGATGACTGTAGAAACAGAAATACGCACGAGAGTTAATACTTATTGAACATTCACAATGAACCAGAAGATGAGTTAAGGATACTGTATTACTGCCATTATCTCGTGTGATCCTAAAAACAATCTTATGAAACAAGCATTAGCATGTGTGCATTTTAATTTGCTGAAGGTCATATATCCAATCTAATGTGCTGACCCTCCCCTGACCCTACCACATATATGTACCTGAGAGGACTAATTTATATTCCCAGCCAGAAAGGGACTAAGGGAACAGGCTATGGCTCTTTTCGAGAAACATTACTTACCTCTGAGGACAGGACCCACTGGGCCAGCCACAGGGTCCTCTCCCACTTGGAACATAAGAGACCTGGTTGTCCAGAATCACCATGGGAGATAACCTGGTGTGTACATAAGCACACCAGTTCCTGAGGGAGAAATCGGTACTGTGAGAAAAATCATTGTTGCCGAGCATTCTTATCATCGAAAGTGTTTTTTTAGGCTTTTATTGACTTCTGCCAGTATTATAGATCCGATACCTTGAAATGCTGATACCTAGCTTTAAAATATGGTAAAATAAGATCTGAGAGAAAACTGACATATTACCACATTGCTATACTCATGGAAAGTAAAGAAATCAGTAATAATAATGTAAAAAACTGAACTAAAACCAGAATCTGTACTGTTTAGTTGTAAGGGTTCAAATCCAAGATTGCTTTTGAATCAAACATGAGTATTAGTACTAAAATAAGAGACTCGGCACTAGGTCTATTACTTTGGATAATGTGTGGTAAGATATAAGTGAATAAACTGAACAATGTGCAATAGTACATAAATAAATGATGTATGGATCAAAAAGGGTAAAAAATAACTATTATTAGCAGCCGATGATATGATTGTCCATAACGAAAACAAAATATTCCAGATGCAAATTACAATTAGACTTCAGCAATGTAATTAACTTTGATATAAAACTCTCTGTGATTAATAACAAATTAATTTCACAAGATCAATCACATGTCTGTGTACCAACAACAAATTCAAAAATGATACTGTGAACAATGTATTTTAAAATAGACCCTAAAAAATAAAGTACTTAGGAATCTATCTAACAAAGGAAGTAAAAGATCTTTACATCGAAAACTACAGCACTCTAAAAAAGGAAATTGAAAAGGATATCAAAAAATGGAAAGACATCCCATGGTCCTGGGTAGGAAGAACCAACATAGTGAAAATGACTATACTTCCTAAACTACTATACAGATTCAATGCAATTTCAATCAAGATACCACTAACATACTTCAAAGAATTAGAAAAGACAATCATGAATTTCATCTGGA
>PVJO010009320.1:0-70216 GCA_004026905.1 Hystrix cristata
CCAATTCATGGCATCCAGGAAGCAGAGAACAGGAAAAAAAACTGGAGTAGAATGAGCCAAATACAAAACAGTCCTTGTTTTAGTTACATTCACTCATTGCTGGGACAAATACCTGATGCCCGAAGTTAAAGGAGGAAAGGTCTATTTAGGTCACAGTATGTAAAGGTTTCAGTTCATAGTTGGCCAGCTCCAAGACAGGATGGTGCGGTAGATGGGACAGGCATTGCAGAGGAGAAACCACTCATGGCAAGCAGAACAAGGAAAGCAAGGGAACTTAGCAGCTTCTTTCTACCCCTTTTATACTCTGTCTAGGCTACCAGAATTAAGACTCTGTCAAACCAATCAGTGGACTGATTTAGGAGTCACACACTCTAGATTCAGCCACTTCTGAAAAAGCCCCATCTATGAACACATGAAGCTTTGGGGGGACATCTAGACACAAACTACAACAGTCCTCAAGGTCGTGTCCCTATGACCCATTGAGGCACACCCAAAAATGTGCTTTACTAATCTCTTTGGCATCTCTCAAGTTCTGACTGGTAAAAAGTACCATTTCCTCTGTAGATCCAAATTCCTATCTGACGTCATTTCCCTTTGGCCGCAGGACTTGTTTTAGCATTTCTGATACAGAGAGTAAGTCTCAGAGATGAAATTAAGTGAAAATTCCTTTATTTCATCTTTGTGGGAAAGGATACGTTTGTTGTACATAGAATTTAGTGTTGACAATTTGGTTTTGTTACTGTTTTTCTTATTTAGCACTTCAAAGATGTAATTTCATTATCTTCTAGCCTCTGTTTGTGATAACCGTCATCAATAGCCTTATGTTTGTCCTCTGTATTGGATGTATCATTTTACTCTGACATCTTTCAAGATGTTCGCCTTACTTCTGGTTTTCGTTCATTTGACTATAACAGCACTTGGTATGATACTTCTTACATGTGTCCTGTTTAAATGTTTGCATAACTTCTTGGGTCTATGAATCATCATATTTGAAGAGGCAACCATTTCTTAAATTGTTTTCTTTTCTTCATTTGCATCAGCTTTCCTCCTAGACTTTGGTGTTACAGACTACTCAGTATTTTTACATAGGTACCTGAGGCTCTTTTAAATATTCTTCAAATTTTTTTTTCTTTTTTCTTCAAATTTGGCAATTTCTATTGACTTATCATTGAGTTCATTTACTCTTTCCTTCGCCGCCTCCAATCTGCTACCAAACCTGTGCAATGACATTTTCACTTCTGCTATGGCTTTTTAGATCTAGAGTTTCCATTTAATTTTTTAATTTATATTTTTCTACTGAAATTTTCTGTCACTCATTAAAGTCAAATTTTCCCTTATTTTAACATATATATAAGAATAATTTTAAGATTTTCTAAGTGCACCTTATGCATTACCTTGAATTTTATTTTCTATCTTGGTTTTTGTTTATACTGTGGATCACATGTTCATATTTCATCATATGTCTAGTGAAATTTGTATTGAATGCTGGAAATTGTAGAAAAGACAGTATACAGACTTTGATTTTGATACGCTGAAAAGACTTGGATTAAGACTTTATTCACTCAACTCTGGAAAACGAGCTATTTTCCTGCTAACTTGCTAGTGATTATACTTGGAATTTATTCTCTTCTAATTGTTTTTGTGTGGCTTTAATTAGGGCATGTCCATCTCATTGTCCTTTTTCTTAAGACATGGACTTTCTGGTGTCCCAGGTAGATGCTAAGCATGTTCATAGTGCACTAAGGACACCCGTTGCCAGTAGAGAAGAGCTCCAACTCCTCGCATTTCTGTTCCCAGAGTACTTCTTGGCCTCTAGTATCTGTGTTCTATTTTCAGCATCTTATCAGCTGCTGTGTAGTGAGGTTTGGATGACTTGCCCTTTGCACAGACAGCTGAGCCTCAAGCACAATATCTCCTTACGGAAACTCCCGTCTCTACGGGTGCCTCTTCTCCAGTGACCACCTTCTTTGAGCCCTGAACTCTCATCTCCATCTCCTTAGCTCACTAGAGCCACGCTCTGTGCTTGGACTCCAGTTCACTCTCTGTGTGACAGTCAGGAGATGACTGCAGGAGCAAAGCTGATGATCACGAGATTCACTTCCAGAGTCTTGTTCAGGGGCTGCAGAGTCGCACTGGTTGTTACGCACTGCCTGAAACAGTTATCTCATGTATTTTTATATGTATTTCCAGCAGGGGGGATGATCCAGTACCAGTTACTGCATCATGCCTGGAGGCCTGTGAAATGCGTTTTTAATTTCCCAGCCTTGGAATGGCAGAAAATCATAAAAAAGGGAGGGCAAAAAAAGCTATTGGGCGCTCCGATGCACAGTACGTTTCCCAAACTAGAAATATATTCTCAATCATCTCTATAGAAAATGAAAGTAGTTCCAGACTTGCCAAGACTAAAAAAAATGATAAAAAAATAAATGAAAATGACCTTCTACATGTTCTTTCTTAGCAAAGTGCTAGAGGAAGCCTGAGTGGAATAAAGGAATAAAAGAGGAAGACCCAAGATTCCAAGAAGCAGAGGATCCAACGTGGAGCACAACATGAGCAAGGGAAGGTCCAGGGTGGCCATTGCATAAAAGGTTGAGAAAATGATCTACCTAGATGAGAAGAAAAAAAGGTAGTGATGCAAACAGCAGGTTTGCGATTACATAAAAACAAAACTGAAAACTTATAACTGTGGTTCAGTATTTGGAGAGCATATGACGGAATGTGGGAACATTGAAGAGGACAACAGTAGAAACACAGAAAACATACAATAGGAAATCAGGATAATTAGCTCCAGGTAAAACAAAGAATATCGGGAGAAAGCCTACATATGTATACACTTCCCACCCTAGCAGGAACTGATATTTACATAATCACAATTCTGTAAACATTACTAAAAAAAATTTTTTTAAAAAATTACTGATTGGTGTAAACAAGAATCTTGCACAATACCATAAAGGAACATAGATGGAGTGAGGCAGCTGTTATGTTTTGTGCCAAGGAGCTGCTATTTAATAGAGTGTATAGGTCTGTTATGGTTTAGATTGAGAATGCCCCTCAAAGGTCTCCCGAGCTCATATGTGGCTTTTGGAAGGTGATTAAATCATGGAGGAGATATAGCTGACTTGCTGCTAGAAGATGGGGCATGGATGGAAGAGGCAGGTTACTGTGGGGGCGACCTGGAAGGGTGTATCTCCCTCCCTGGTGCATTCTTTCTCTCTCTCTCTCTCTCTCTCTCTCTGCTTCCAGGCCCCACCAGGACATGAACAGCTTTTTGTCTGCTACGCCCTTCCACCATGCCATTCTGCCTTGGAGACAGGTAGACATAGACTGTAACTGTGAGCCCAAAGAAACTCCTCTCCTTTAAATTGAAGGGGGTCAAGTGTTTGTCCCAGCAATGAGGAAAGTGGTTATGACAAGGTCTCTCAAATCTTGGTTCTCACACTGTCTATGTTAACCTGAACAACTTATTTTAAATTTCTGGACCTCAGTTTACCATCATGTAAAACATATGTGCTTTCATAGGATTTCTGCATTAAATGAAATAAAATATACAGGATTCCCTACAAATATTGACATTAAAAAAAACTCATGTCCAGTGTTCTTTTCCCCACTCACCCAGACAACTCCTTTGCAAGACGGAGTGGTAAAGTAAGATCTGACCCAGCTCCTTTCCTAACCCAGCCCCAGCTCCCACAGCCCCTCGTCCAGTCCCATCCCTAGGCAATGCACAGCCCACGCTGTGATCACACAGAACCACTCCTGGTGTTCAGTGTACCTCCCACTGTAAATCACACTGGGTCCCAGGTTGGCCTGGAGCTTGCTCTTTAACAATCATGCCCATCAAAGGTCTAAGGTCTAGAATACATGAAGAATTTAAAAGAATCAGACCCCCCAAATTTAAAGACCCGATCTCAAAATGGGCATCTGAGATGAATAGACGCTTCTCAGACGAGGAAGTACAAAAGGCAAATAAATATGTGAAAAAATGTTTAACACCACTAGTCATTTGAGAGATGCAAATTAAAGCAACACTAAGATTCCATCTCACTCAAGAAAGAATGGCTATTATTGGGAAATCAACCAATAACAAAAGATGGAGGGACTGTGGGGTAAAAGGAACCCTCCTCCACTGTTGGTGGGAGTGTAGATTGGTGCAACCACTGTGGAAATCTATTTGGAGATTACTCAAAAAACTACAACTAGAGGTACCATTTGACCCAGGTATTCCTCTACTTGGCATTTTCCACAAAAGAATTAAAACCATCATACCACAGAGATATATGTATGCCCGTGTTTATAGCAGCACAGTTTGTAACAGCTAAATCTTAGAAACAGCCCAAATGCCTGTCAACCAATGAATGGCTGAAGGTGTGGTTTTCTTATACAATGGAGTACTACTTAGCCATAAAAAAGGATAAACTTGAGACATTTCTAAGTAAATGGATGCACCTCAAGAACATAATCTTAAGAGAAATAAATCAGACACACATAAGTAAATATCACATTGTTTCTCTGGTATGAGAAACCCAAAGTGTAAATAAGGACCAAAAGGTATAATAGATATTGTGAAATAGAAAGAAAGTATTAAAAGGGAAAAGGAAACTCGGGGATGAGGATGGGGAAATGAAGGAAAGGACAAGTAAAAGAACAGAACAGAAAATGAAAGAAAAGAAAAAAGAGAAAAAGAAAAAGATGGAAAAAATGGAAACGAAGCTGTCATAAATAAGGAAGGGAGGAGGAGTTGAAGGAAGAGGAGGAAAAGAGGAGAAAAAGAAAATGAAAATATAACATGCACAGGTACAAAATCCCTATGATGAATGCGATCATTATGTATATCTAAAATGCACCAATAACATTTATATTAAAAAACTGTCATGTCCGTGTGTTTGAAATTCCAATCTTCAATGTAGCTCCATGGTTTCCAATTAGAATGAATAATTCCTTTTGTGTATGGCACATTCTTCCTTTCATGATGGTCTCTTTATGTATCCATGCACCTCAGATGATGGTATGGACAAGGACACTGTTTCAATTCAATTTGATTAATATTTATTTGTTGAGCAGCTATTGTATGCCAAGTATTATGCATGCTAAGAATTGAGAATCTAGGGTGATTAGACTCATGTGTTCACTCAAAAATGAAAATACAATGTGCCATGAATTCTAATAGGTCCCATAAATCTATGTAAACATAACATAATCTCCCTTATTGTATCTACAGTGTGGGGAGAGAGGACAGACATGTATAGAGAAATTAAAAAGTTAAATAAGCCCCAAATTAGGGGAAGTGCCTAGAGCCATCAGATCACAAAGAAGGGACACTGACCTAGGTTTAAGAATTGAAGGATAGCCTCTTAGAAGGACGGATTTCTAAACTAAAAGCCAATATGTAGTAGCTTACTAAGAGATTGGAAAAGAAAGTTCGAGAGTGAGGAAAATCCTACAGTCATGTACACAGTATGATAGCAACAATGGGGGCAATCTTTCCCCTCTACTTAGAGGAATTAGGGAAAGCCATAGTGGCATTTTAAGGATAAGTAGGTTACTGGTATTACTTCTAATCACTTTCTTCCGAGTAAATAAATTAATGCATTGATTAGTAGCCATCCTTAGTCCTGGAAGAATAATTCAAATCACTGCTGCAGTGATTTTTAACTCAGCAGTGTTTATGTTTGTCACCTAAACCTCAGGAGTTTTTATTATTGAAAGAACATAGGTTTATTTCATTATGAAATGTATACTACAAACTGAATATTAATTTATATTTTAGAATGTACTTATTTCTAACCCTATTCTAGTGTTCAATTCAATTTTTTTACCTATTCAATTTGTCCAGAAGACTAAAACACAGAAACTAGAAGGATTAGGGAGTGTACTCTTTTATTCTTTCTTTACTGGAGGATCAAAGCTTCAAAGGAAACTTGCATTTCAAAACTAATAATTCCAGTTGCACTGTTATTTATAAATGCATTGGTGATGTGGTTTTGAAAAGAAATCGGTAAACAGCACAAGTGGATGATATAAAAAGAATCAACACCAAAGAAAGTGGCTAAATTGAAAGGATACTTTCTAAGTGCCATAAGTGGGCCTGCCTTTGTATCCTTAGGGACTGAGGGGCGAGGACACCATTCCTACAGTTAAAAATAGGCTTTGAAGGAATTCCACATCATTCCTAGGCAGACAAGCATCCACCACTCTCCAGCTCATTCCTTTCTTTATTCCTGTACTAGCTGCCCTAAGTTAAGCCCTCATCATCTGATATTTGGATAATTATACTATCATCCTACCCTGGCCCTCTCCTGCCAATCCGCCTTCATATTGTCAGCAGAGTGGTCATTCTACAGTACACAATAAATCTTCCTTCAGATTCGTCTTCATTTCACCTTCATGGGGGGGTACTTTTGCAGGGTATAGAGATCTAGGTTTATGTCTGCTTCCACCTTCAATTCTCTAATGACATTACCCCACTGTCTTCTGGTCTGCATCGGCTCCACTGACATGACTGTTGTCTTTCTATCTTTGTTTCCTGGTACATAATGCACATTTCCTCTGGATACTTGCATAATATTCTCCTTATCATCACTTCCAAGTAAATTGATCGCCATGTGCACTGGCCTTTCTCAAGCACCAGTGTGCTTTTCTTCGAGTTCCTTCTGTTTAGAGTTCTCTGAACTTCTTTGATCTAGGTTTTTATGGCTTTCATTAAGTTTGAAAAAGTTTGGACATATTTCCTTGAAAAATTTTGCCCCTCTTTTTCCTGAGATTCCAATTACGTCTATACTAGGCCTGGTGAAATTCTTTTGCAGCTCACTGATGATCTGTTCTTTTTATTTTCGGTCTTTTTCTCTGTTTCATTTTTGGATAATTTTTACTGTCTTGTCTTCAAGCTCACTAGTCTTTTCCTCGGTAGCATCTAATCTGCTGTCAGTCCTACCCATTGTATTTTACATGTCTGATATTCTTTCATATCTGTAAATTTGATTTGGATCTTTTTCATGTTTACTGTGTCTCTACCATCTTTTACTGTATCTTCTTGAACATATGGCATATATTTTATATAATAACCACTTTGATTTTTTTACCTACTAATTACATCATCTTTGTCATTTCTCTCATGCCCCTCTGTTGATTGGTATTCTTACCTTCTTTATGGATCTTTTTCTTCTTTGAGCACTTAGTCCATTTTTACCAAGGTGCTAGACATTGATGATTTTAACTTGTTGGATGCAGCATTCTTCTCTATTTCTATAAATATGCTTGAGACTTGTGCTTGGGTACTGTGAAGGTACTTGAGAGCATGTAGATTTTCACAAGTTTTGTCTCTAAATATCATTGCGGCCAGATTAATTGTCCCTTCAGTGAGACAGCGCCCTTCAGAGTACTCAGTCTGATGCTATGTGCCTCTGGGAGTCTCTTGAAATGACAGTTTGGGATGTAAATGATCTCCAGTCTTATGTGGCTCTAGGAACTTTTCCATCTGCCCCATACAGATATTTTTCCTTTGGCAATAGGTAGTTTTCTTCCGTGTATGTAAAGATTAGTCCTCAGCTGAGGACTCAAAACGACTCCTCTCTAAAAATCCAAAGCTCTTTCTGTTGAGCATGCTCCTGCTCGGGACACAGTCCAGAGAATCCCAGACACGATGGTCTCCCCGAAGTCTCAGTTCTATCCCCAAATCTCTGAAATCACTTGGGTTGACACTCACTGCACTCCAGCTGTGAAATTCTCTTCACTACAGAGAGGAGCATCACAGAGCTGGCCCCCGGGGTGTCCCTTTTTCAAATACTGTTGCCCTGCACTACTTTTTTCCAATGTGTGAAGACTCTTATTTCACATAGTTTGTCCAGTACTTTAGCTGGGCAATGCAAAAGGATATGTTCATCCTTGTTACTTTATCATGGCCCGAAGTCTCTGATTTAAACTGTTGGTAGCTTCCAAATATTTTCAGAAAAGAAAAAAAATTTTAAAAAAAAATTGAATAAGGACTAAATGGTCTGGTCTCAGAGTACTCTTCTAGACTCATCTCCTGTCTGGTTTCACCTCTGTCACGAATCCTAGCTACATGTGATCATTTACAGCTTGCAATTTTCCATGACACGCTATACTTGTGCTCTGACTGCACAACTCCTTCTGCTCTGAAGGATCTTCGTTTTCCACTATACCTGAGAACTACCCCTGAGCACCTGCCCAAAGCTTTTCAATCGGCTTAGATGCCTCTTCTTCCCAAGTCTGCCTGCACTCCCAGAGGGAGGATGTCTAAGTGCACTGAGTAGAGATTGGTGTTCAGGGTAGTGAGAGCAGAGGGTAGAAACTGGGTGAATGGCAGGGACCCTAGGAAATGGGAATTGTCGTGCATGGCACTATTTGGCCTCAAACTTTCATGGAAGAAGAACTTCCTCTCCAAGTCTTGAGACCTGGGGATACAGCCCTAAAAAATACCCCTCTCCCAGGCAACCTGAGAGGCAATGCCCAGTCTTTCCTCCTGAGCCAGGTCCTGTCCACCATGATTCAATTTCTGTAGCTGTTGAAATGGGGAACTTCATGGCAGGTGTTGGCCTGTCTTCTTCCACTACCCAGTGCTGTGTTTTGACGGGCTGGCAGTCTCATCCTCAAAGGGAACCCATCACTTGGAACTCATCTGCTATCTCTGTCTTTATTTGGCCGAAAGCTAACATTCCATTCTGCATTGCTTGGCTTGACTTGGGCTGTAAAGACAGAACCAGCAGATAGAAAAGAATTTATCGCCCTATGACTTGCCAGAAAGCAAATCTGTTTATAGCAACTCTGTGTTGAGGGGGAAGCTTGGTAAGAAAGGAGACCCCTCCACAGTCCTCAGAGACCTCTCTGTCTTCAAAAAGACGTTTTAATTTGAGAGTCAAAGGCTGAGAACAAGATCCAAGGAGATCACAGCTCTTTCCTCACTGAAGAATAAGGTGTGAAGTGGCTGTATCATCATTTTCAGTCAACGAAGTCCCCGCTGCCTCCCAGGTGGGAAGAGATAAGGTAGAGAAGGCCTCCTAAGCTCCAGCCACTTCTCCACCCAACAGTGACCTCAGTAAAAAGGTGACTCAAGACCTTGGAAGTCCAGCCAGCTCTGACAGTTGTGACATGTTTTGGGTCCTTCTACATTCTCTGCCAAAGCATCCCTTACTGCTGGCATGTCTTACTCTAATTCTTCCGTAGAGAAATGGAGTATTTCTGACCACCTCCCAAATTACTGGGCAGAGCTCATCCTTTGACCTTCATCCACTCTGGCTGTGGTTTAAGATGCTCAGGATTCTTTTTGGAGCCTGGTCAAAGCACCTGCGCCCTGGATTCAAGATCTTTGGTTAAGTAGGAACATATCTAGGGGACCCAAATCTTGCCTCAGTCTCTACCTCAGTTTCTGCAACAATCCTGGAAGTAAGGATGTGAGCTACTGGCACAGACACCCTTTTGGTCAAAAGAGAAACTACAATGACATGGCTTTTATTTGCAATTCTGGAATAAAGCAAAACCTCACACTACAACATTACAACATGGGATGAGTGGTCTTGTGAGCTGAGTCTTGAAGACTGTCTGTGTAGACAAAAGGGGGCTGGAAAAAGCACAAGCAAAAAACAAAAGGCTGATTGTCAAGTTATTTTTCCTATAAAGGTTAAAGCAGAAGGGACTTCCTTATCTTGCTAGCTAATGCCGGCCTGAATGGGGATGTGGTTCTTCCTCTCCCTATCTCTCTCTCTCTCTTCTCTCTCCTGACTTCTTGAAGGTCAGATAAACAACTTAGTACTGTATTGGTTTCATAACCTGGAAGGGCAGCAGGAGTGATTCCATTTTGGTAGGATCTATTGGGCCTAGAGTAGGAGCTCAGTAATGGCCTCTGGTAAATTTTACTTAGCATTTTAATAAATTCAGCTCATTTCCTATTAGATGATCATTCTTCTAAGTGTAGATCACTTGGCCTAGGTATTCAGAGAGCAGAATGAGTTTTAGGATCAGAGTGCTGAGACTCCATGCCAAACTCCTGAAAAGACAAAGGAACTCATTGTTAAAGTCCAAAAGAAAGACATTGAGAGGACACAAGTCATGTAAATCCCCTGTGACTCTTGGTCCACTAAGCACCAAGTGATATGACCTGAGTTCTCCAGAAACCCAGCCGAGAAGCAGAGAACCCTGCTGGCCTGGTCACCTTGTATGGCCTGGAGAGGAAGCGACTGGCCCCTTCACTGACAGTTACCCTGAATGTTAATTTCTGTCATGACCTTCCCATAGCAGTGACTCAATTAAGCAACTCTAGTACTTTGGAGACATTTCGACAACCTCCTGCTTCGAAGAGCGCGGTGGTTATTATTCAGAGGGAAGAAGCCAGCAGTGTTTGTCCAGGCAGCTGGGAGAGTTCCCGCCGAGGCTGGCAGGAAGGCAGTGCTGGGAGAGCACTGGGGGAGTGGAGGATGGAAGAGGACCCCAGACTGGGCTCGCTGAGCCTTTGATTAAGACAGGCTGAGTCTGTCTTCAGTGCTCTAAAGACATGCTCTCTGCGAATCCAGGCCCTGCCGTTTCACACAAGGAGGCTGTTAAAAGATAGATTAAAAGGCATAAAAATAGTATTTGATTTCACAGCGCAGTGAGGCCTGTCAAATCCAGGCTCGCAGAGTGAATGGCTTAGAGGTGATGATCAAAATGAGTCACCGGGTCCCCGGTGGTGGTTCCAATGACTCTTAAAAGGGCCAAAGTCACACTATTGTGTGTGTCAAAAATATTTCTGAAGAAGTTGCAGAAATCAAAAAGGGCTGAGGCGAGAGAAAGGAGAGGGAAGAGGGAAGATGAGGGGCCTTGCTGCATGGGGGGAGCAGGTAACAAGAGGCAGATCGCAGGGCAGGATGGAGGGACGGCCTGAGTCGGGGAGCTGCCGAGCCGCAGAAGCCAAGCTGAGTTTGGGACCTCAGGACGCCCTCACTTTTATCGCAGTTCTACTATGTGCTAGACATTGTACTAGCACCTCAGGTGGGATAGCTCAGTGAAAATCACGGTGGCTTGAGGGAGCTGTGTGACATTAAAGAGGCCACTGTGCCTCTCTGAACCTCAGTGTTCCTTTTTAGCAAGCTAGGACAGTCATCCACACCTCCCAAGGCAGTCGGGGCATTTATGCAAGACAGCGTGGGCCAAGGCCCAGGCAGCCAAGAAGGGCTCAGAACAAGAGAAGCGAACCTCAGAGCAACAGCCAATCACCACGGCTATGGAGAGCGGGTTACACTCCAGGCACCGTGATGAGCACACTACATCGTGCGCCGTGTTAGTCAAACTCTCCAGACAGACCCACGAGTTGGCCAATACAGTATTATAATTCTGATTTGTGTGACAGAGAGACAGGAGTCCACTGGAGTATATACAGACTTAATGTCCATACACACTGGTCCAGCGTTACACAGCAGGGAGGCCAGAATCCAGAATTCCATCATGATCTTTGTCATTCTACTGGCTGGCTTTCTGGAATGACATCAGAGACCTCTGAAAGGTGACTTGGTTTCAAGCCCTCTTTTCCCCAGGCCTCCTTTTCAGGCCTGAGCCCCCCAGAACATCTTTCCAGTTGCCCAACCTGTTACTATTTGTCATCTTCTTTTGCTGGGCCACTCACGCCCTGCCCAGGCAACCTGCCTGATAGTTCTCATCGTCAGAAAGAACTTTCTCCTACAGGCGAACGGATTGCATTCGGATTCAAAATCGGACCAAGTAGACTCATTCCGAATTACCGCTTCCAGGGAGGGACTCTGATAAAACCCTGGTGCTTTTGCAGGTAAAACAGTCTTAACTTGTTCTTCTTACAAACTGCCAACAGCATGAAGAGAATCAAGACTGAAGACCAAAATTGCTTTTCTCTCCTCTCACGGCCACTGACAGCATGGAGCAGCCCAACTGTGGAGGAGCTTCAATCGGGCTAAATTTATATTCATTCAGGTGTTACTGGACTGCGCTTTCTTGCTTCTCGTCTCTGATCGATGTGCTCATTAAAGGACCCAAGATGGCAATGGATTCACCTCAGTGCTTGTCACCGTGGGGTTTCAAAAACACAGGCGCCCAGACGCTAACGAGCTGCTAAGAATTTAAAGAAGAGCTTTGTTTCCGTTTTTCCCTTCTATTTCTTATTTCTCTTGTCCCAGTGGAAACAAAGCTTTTGTAAATAAGGAGGGAGGAGGGGCTGAAGGGAGGGGAGGGAAAGGGGAAAAAAGAAGCAGCAAAATATATCAAGTATGGGTACAAATCTCCTATGATGAATGTTATCACTATGTACATCTAAAATGTGCCATTAAAATAAAATTTAAAAAAGAAGAATATAAAGAAGAGATCGCTTTCTTTCCCTCCCTCAAGAGAACCCTAGAATTGTTCTTCTTCATCCTTAAAAGCAGTTCTGTTGACTGTCTTTACTTCTTCAAGAGTTTTGAGGGGCACAAGAGGAAGAAAGAGTTTGGGGAAGTATTTATGTAAGCAGAAATTATTCAGAAGGATCATTGGTACAGTTAGGGCAAAACACTGAGAAATTTGAATAGGATTTATTTCTGGTTTTGGGTTTTTGTTTTTTTAATTGGGAGACTTGTTTGGACACTTAAGAGATTTTTAACTTTTACTTAATTGAGTTCTTTTTGTCTTACAGAGGTGCATATTTGCTTTTTCCCATTGTCTTTAGAGTCTGCCCATATGCTCATTCATTGTCACGGCCCCAGAAGGCTGTGTATGTAGTGTCCCTCTTATTCGCTGCACTGAACGGTTTACTGTGTTTCCTGTGTTGTTTGGCTTCTTGTTATGAGCATATTATTGAATTCTAATTTAAATCCAACTTAAGAGTTAAAGATTCTTAACTACTTTCATTGTATTAGTTCAAATTTGGTTGTAACTATGCATGAGGCAACAACAAATCTCCCCACGCATGTTGCTGTTTTTGCTAACTGGGCTACTTCTCTAGGAGGGAGCCCCACAGATGAGTTCTCCAGGTCACAGCCATCCTCTGACTGTCACTCACATTGACTTGTGCATTTCTTTCCTAACAGAGTAGAGGGCATGTGGAGGTATACACAGTTTAGCCGTGGCATTGCCACACCAAACAATAACTGTAAACCCACACTGTGACTGTCCTTCAGTTTTGTTACGTATTACCTTCACACAGGGAGATGCTAATCATACTCAAAGCATTGCATTTCTACTATGGATACCAAAGACATTATCTGAAATCAAACCACTGTTGTGACCTTAGCTACCCACAGTGATTGTCACAATACTTATGCCGTTCGTGAGTCTGTGGCTTTGTGCCCATCTATTTGTTTGCAGTAAACAATTTTCGGTGGAGACGGGGGACCAGATGTCCAGCCCAAGAAATGAGTGTTCACCACACGGCTGTTGCTGTACTGATGGTTCCAATGGACATGTGAGAGTGACAGATGAAGACGATGGGACACAGACTGGAAGACATTCTGCCGTGAGCTTGGGTTGACCTGGATCCATGTCTTCCACCTGACACCCAAGGTGGGCTCTGTACTTGACTGAACCTGTGATTGTGTAGACCCCAGTGGCCATGTGCGGGAGGGGGGGGGTTCTCCTGCTGCTGATCCGGGTCTCATGTTTTCAAATAAGGATGGAAAAGACTAACATATTTTTCAAGGATATGGACAAAGAAATAATTCTACAAACACTTTTGACACCAGTAAACAGTGACTTTCACCAACGTATTATTGAGTCTGGTCAAAATAATAGTTGAAACTTACTTCATCTTATACACAAAGCTAAATGCCTTCTTGTTGCTAGCTCAGTGCATTATTCTTGCCACACAGTACAGACAAGACAAACTGTATACTTAAGAAACTTAACTACAGCAATATTGGAAGTGAGCAGTAGAGCTAGAAGCCAAAATTTTCATCCTTCTAACTTCAGACTCTGTCACCCTAAGTGTAAGCCACCCATGGGACATTCAAGCTGGCATTCACGTGTTGTGATTAGGGTGCAGCGTCAATGTGACTGGCTTTAGGACCCACCTAGAATGCTGGCAGCACATACTTCTAGCTGTGTCTGCATTTGCTCTGGAGGCACAACTTTGTGGTCTGTATCTGGTCCCTCACCCTTTCTTCTCTGGCACTGTTTCCTCATTCTACTTCCCAGCTGCCATGAACTAAACAGCTCTGCTCCACCACGCTGTCCACCATGATGTTTTTGTCTTAGATCGAGGTGACCCCAGATTGAATCCTCTTAACTGCAAGCCAAATTAAACCTCTACCCCTTTAAATTGTTGGTATCGGGCATTGTGTCTCAATGATGACAAAGATAGCTAACACAACCACGGAAGGTATATTTGTGTAACTTCTCTTTTCGTAGAAGAAAAACCTGAAGCAGAGCGAGAGTGTGTTACTAGCCCCCAAAACATAGCAACTGAACCGCCATTAACTCTAGGCTCCCCGAATCTTCCCTCCAGGGGGATTCTAAATCATGTATTACACACATAACCTCAGCAGCAAGGGGCCCTTCACCCCTGTCCTCCTGAATGGGGGCGAGGCTTAATGACTTGCTCCCAAAGAGTGTGGCATGGAAGCAGAAAATAGTCACTTTGTGTTGGGGAAACCAGACAGCAGCTGCCTCGGCCAAGTGAGCAAGTTATGTTGCTTTCATGAAGCCTGAATGTCATGCAAGAAAAGAGCACCTCATCTGTGACAGTCGTCTAGAAATCTCTAACCAAAATCTAATCAGACAAGTCAAATGAAGGGCCAGTCTACAAATACCTGATAGGCTTCGGAACTGTCAAATCTCAAAAGAGAGATTCAGGTAGTCTCAGACCAGAAGAAACTAAATAAACATGATAAATGTTGTGCTGTGAGCTTCTGGATTGGGCCATGAACAGGAGGAGAAGAAGGCAAGTGGGAAGGCAAGTAATATCCACATGCAGCCTTTTAGCTAAGAGCACCTTCCTGGGCGGGGTTCATTTGTTAGTGCTGCTACCCGCACCGCGGTTATTACATGAGATGTTAACTGAAGGAAGAGCTGGGTAAAGCCTCTAAAGGAACTCACTGTAGAATCTTCGCAACTTTTCTGTAAATCTAAATATATTCCATGGAAAATCTGAAAGTGACATAAGAATAAAAACAAGCATTTTCCCTCGACTCAAGCTGTCTGTATTACAATCATTCCATTATAGCTCACAGTTCCCCCACCAAAAAGGAGGGTTCCAAAGGAAAATCTGGGGGCCACTTTACATTCTAAACAACTCACGGCAATTATTCTTAGAGTGCTTTTGTCCTCCCAAGTATCAGTCCTCTGCGTGCACACGCGCGCGCGCACACACACACACACACACACACACACACTCTGCAAGCTGCTGATTCTGGTTCCAAACACACACCCACGTCCTCTGTTCAGGCGGACAACATGTGTTTTCATGTGGCCATTTGTTACAGGACAGTTGTCCTGTGTTATTTTATTTATTTAATAAGTAATTTATTCATTTATTTATTTACTGCAAGAACAGTGAGGCTGAGGTTGAGCTTCTACAGAAAAAGAATGTGACTACTTACATTTAGAAAAAATAAAGAATAGTTAAAAATACACATTGTTGCTTACTGCAATTATCATTGGGAATAAATGCAGGGACCGTGACAGCAGCTGAGGGAGCGTAGCAGCTGCCTGCTCACTGAAAGGCACCCTCAGCATGGCACGGAGGTGCCCGATGCTGACTGCTCATTCAGTCTGTCTGATATCGGCATGGACCCACCTGGCAAGCTTGGAGGCCGCTTTCCCCTCCCGGCCCAGAGCTGCTGTGCCCTCAGCCCGGGTTTTGCTGGAAGTGGGGACTGTTGTAAGGGGATCACAGTTTCATCTGCTTGACACCAACCTTAAGTTCACTCAGGTGGTCCAACAGAAAGAAAACCAGTAACAAGATAATCCTTAAAGAGACACCAACATAAGTGGAAATCTAACCACGTGCCACACAGGAGCACGGGACACTGGACTTTGTCTTTGATCCTCCAACCTGCCTGTGGGAAGTAGTACAGCACCTCACAGATGGGACACAAGAGCTGTGAGTGAAGGCCACGTTTCAGGTGGGAACCGGCAGGCCTGGACCCTGCTCTCCTGCCCGTCCTGTGACTACTCCAGAGCCTGGTTACACCGCAGGTGTCACACCTGGGGCTCTGAGTGCTGAGATGATGATTCACTTGTTTATTAATTCATGCCCCTCGTGCCAAAATGGAATTGCGATGCTTTATGGAGACTCAGTGTAACCGGATGAAAGCCAGACACACTCGCTTGAAGGAACCGGTGTGGAGTGGCTGCCAAAGCCAAAGTTGCAAGATCCATGTGTCCATTAAGAACACCAAACTGGAGAGGGGACGGTGGAGTGTGCCCTCCTTGGAGTCTGCTTTATAGTTTCATTTTTGAGCTCTCCAGTGGGTTATGTTTCCTCTGAGAACAGGAATCCTGTGTTCAATGATTTCCTCCATTTTCCACAGTGTCCTGCACACGCTGAATCCCAGGTGGCTTGACCTGTTCAGGCAGGAGGGATAACATCCACTGCAAAGGATGCTGGGAACCTGGTCAGCCCTCATTGTCGGAGGCAGAGCACCTGCCTGATGCCTCTGAGGGCTGACAGCCACAGCCAGGGCCTTGATATTTGCTAATGAAAACTTATTAATTCCTGCTAAATTGCTCAAGGCAACAAAATTAGCAAATATTACATGGTAATGGGCCAACATATTTTAATGCTTCTCACATGTAGGAGTGGGAAAGGAAGAGGAAAAATGATGTAGGAGGGAGGGAAGGAAGGAGAGAACAAGGAAAGGAATAAGAGAGAAAAAAGACAAGGGGAGAGGAGGGGTGGGAAAACAGAGCAGAGAGAGAAGGGAGGGAGAAGAGAAGAGAA
Organism: Hystrix cristata; assembly: GCA_004026905.1. Classification (NCBI taxonomy): domain Eukaryota; kingdom Metazoa; phylum Chordata; class Mammalia; order Rodentia; family Hystricidae; genus Hystrix; species Hystrix cristata. The sequence goes on from PVJO010009320.1 coordinate 16,868, forward strand.
GGGAGAGGAAGGGGAGGAGGGGATTGGGAGAATGATGTGAAGGGGAGGAGAAGGAAGAAATGGAAAGAAGAGGCAGAGGAGGACAGGAAATGAAAGTCCAAGGCAAAGAGATCATCAGTCTGGACAGAAAAAGTAGCCACAGCACTAGAAGATCCAAGAACAGAGGGTAGGCGGATGGCTCCCTCCCAGGTCCAGCAGCCACTCGCTGTCAATGTCTCTATCTCTCCATCACACCTTCCCTAAAGACCAGCCAAGCTCCTCTGGCTTTCCTAAGATTATACAAAGAGTTGGTGGCATGCATGAGACTAGTTCATTTGTCCCATTTCATGCAATTGTGTCTGAGCACCTGGTATATGCCAAGCACAGTTTGTTCCCAGGAGTGGATATGAGGATATGGATATGAGGAGTGGATATGAGGACAATGAGGCCCCTGGCCCGTAAAGATTGAGCATCTTCCAGGGTGCAGCCCTCCCGCTTTTCTGTGAACACACTGAACTGCACAGCTCCCAGCCACTCTGAGGGGGAAGTTTCCCCAAGCCCCTCACACTGGCCTTAGGTCTTCCTAACATGTGCATAATTGGAAGATCCGTTCTCTAGGTATGGGTAGCACCAACCAATAGGCTTGTAGCTTGAATGGAATAAAAGGGAAAGGGAGGCTTGCTGCTTCACTGCTTCCTACTTTTTTCTGCCTGCCTTGCCACAGGCTGTTTCTCCTCTGCCATGTTGCCCTCCCTTGGAGCCAGCCAACTATGGAACTCTATAAACTGGGAGCTAAAATAAACCTGCTCATTGGCCCACAGTAGCATTGGGACTTTGGAATCAGAAAGGGAACATCCTTCAAGCCTGAGGGGCCTCCTAGAGGAAACCATTTGCACTCACCCCATCTATCTAGGATATAAAATAAAAAACGGCATTGCAGAGGGAGAGGCCCCATCCACAGCTGGGTACCATGGGGAGTCGTCCTTATGTTGTCCTCTTTTTGTGAAACCCAGACATTTGCGCATGAAAAAAAGAAAATGCAAAACGGAGAAGAGCCAGACCTATTTCCCTGCTGGTCTCCTTCATGGGGATCTGCCCTTTTCCCTAGTAATCAACAGGTGACACCTGCTCCATGCCACCCTGTTGTATGACCTTGTCCTTTACAGATCTGAAAGCCAAATCCCTCTGGTATGATGTCATTGCCAGAGAATGTAGGAAACAGAATCAGGCAGTGATGGGGGAGGGGTCACTCTCAGCCTTAATGGTAAAAAGAGGATGTGAGGCAGACAAGAAACTAAAATAGACGCTCCGTGACCACAGGGCAGAAGCAGGACCACAGAGTGCAACAATGGCTACTCTCCAGCCCTTGGTCATCAAGCAGTTTTGTACAAGTTTCTAGAAGGTAGTAAAATACCTCCACCACCGGCCCGACCTGGAACTGACTCACCTCTTCCTCTGGTTTGATGGCTTCCTACAACGAGCCATGTACTTTTGACTTGCCCATGTCTGTGAGAATGGATGGAGTCCATTGCAACCACTGTTCAGGTGATGGCCCAGTATGTCCCTCTGCTCCCCATGAAGTTCATTTGGAGTCCATAACAGAAGGACACAGGTTCTTCCCCCTGATAGTCCTTGCACTTTCCCTTGTCCTTGATTTCTGGTGCAGCCTTCTAGTCCCCTTTTATCACCGCACCTCCGCCACATCCCAGGCTCAGCAGCAGATATTTCAGTTCCTGTGAGCGGTCCTCTGCCTTTCTACTCAAGCACCCACCCCCCAGCCCAGCACAGTTTTACCCTCCCACGTGTACTTCCGGGAAGACTCCCAGATTTGGAGCTGGGTTTGCCAATTGGTGAAAGTTACCTGTGACGAAGTCATCTTCTTTTTAAACCGCCTCAGATTCCTCACATCCTCACCTCCGTTCCCTTAGAGCTTTGAAGCCCATCGCTGCTGAAGTCCAGCCTGCCCTCTGCATGCTAATGGATTATTTCCAGGCACCCCTCCTACTCTAAGGATACAAAAACGTTCCAGTGCTCAAGTCTCTCATGTCAAATTGTGCAGGGTCTGCACATATCCTCCCGCACATTGTAAATCAGCTCTAGAATTCTTATAACATGTAAAATAATGCAAATGCTATGTAAATAAGTATTGTACTGTATTGTTTAGGAAACAATGACAAGAAAAAGTCAGCATGTTCAGGACAGATATATTTTTCGCAGGTATTTTCAGCCCATGCTTGGTTGAACCCACAGACACTCTGTGGCTACAGAGAGCTGACTACTCCCTTTGCATTATTAAAATTACCTGCCTCGGTATTGTTGATAACCGTGCTTTTCAACTCAGGGAAATTTTGTCTTCTAGATGACAGTTGGCGTGTCGTAGGGCAGTTTTTCATTGTAGATAAAGATCAGAGATGCTGCTAAACATCGTACGATGCCCAAAACATCTCCTAGCCCTGAACAAAGAATTCGCTCACCCAAAATGCTAATAATACCAGCCTGAGAAGGTTCACTCTTGATGGCATGTACTGTTTGAGGGCAGAAAACTCGACTATTCATTTGTATGTCCCAGATGCCCAGTTCAAACCCTGTGCAGAAGGAGGATCTCCTGCACTTCCACTGGCAGTAAGCAAGCCTGTGAGCAGACAAATTCTTACCTGCCAGAAACATCTGTGTGTGCACCATCACCTTCACACAAGAGTGTCCTCTGGCCCAGAGTCCATGGAAACATGACTGTATACACACGCACCGACACACAGTGATTTGCACACAGGACAGGCACACACACACACACACACATGCATTTCCTGCCTATTACTGACTTCCCAGAATCCAACTGAATATAGTTACATGGTCCCCAATTCACCTGAATGTCAGGAGCCTTTTTGCCTCTCTCCAGGTAAAACAACCTCAGCACAAAAACTCTCAGCACCACCCCAGCTGTAACATCAAGTATTCTCCAAAATTAATTTCACTGACCAGATACATTTTCCTTTCTTTTTTTTTTTTTTTTTTTTTTTTTGGAAAGAGGGTGCTGGGGGTCAAACTTAGGGCCTTGCACTTGCTAAGCAAGTGCTCTACCACTTGAGCTAAATCCCCAACCCCTACATTTCTCTGTTATGGCTCCATTATCAAATAAGCAGAGGACCTCTCCCCAGAAGAGGCATTTTGAAGTTACACACTCAGAAAGCAACTCGACAACTCGGCCAATTCTGACAGTGGGCTAACAGTCCTGAAGTGTGGCCGGGAGGCCCTACTTGGTAAATCTAGCAACATTAGTGAGCGTTGGGAGAGAAGTAGATGGGGCTGGAGGGAACACAAAGCAGGGACTGATGCCGGCACCTCAAGCAGCATGAGCTGACAGACTCAGGAGGGCATCCGGTGGGAGGGGCCAGGAGGCAAAGGCGCCAACCCTTCCTTCCACACCACTGTAACCGGATCTCTAGCGCTCTAGTCAAACAGCAAAGAGCAAAAGACAGGAAATAACCAAAAGCACGTTTATTAGAAAGGATAGAAGAAAAGCTCTCCAGTAGTCAGAGACGGGTGGTCTGTAAGTAGACACCGTGCAGACTCAGAAGTCTTTACACAGTGTTTGGTAGCAGTGTACGTGACAGAAAGCAGGGATGCTCTTGGTTGCAGGTAGGCCCCTGATGTTTGGAGTGCACACTGCTCTATTTGCCTTTTATTTCCTCCAAGGTCTCTCCCATTCGTTTGAGGATCTGATCTTTGTCCCTTGCATTTCATTCGACCCTGATAGTCTGTTTGGTGTGCTAACTCACTTAGGGCCCAATTTTTAGTTTCTTTTAAATTAACCATTCGGGACCTGCGTCCTAGCTGTCTAACTTTTCCCGTCTCCTGACATCACCATTAGTTCCAAAAATGGACAGCACAGCAGAGGGAGAGCCCACAGGGGAGGTGGCACTAATGTCTTCCACACCAACTTCCTGGAAAAATTGGAACAGAAAAAGACTGCCATATACCAGCTCTTGGCTTCAGGAGCCAAATCAAGTTACAGCTGGTCTCATGCCCCCTCCCTACCCCCAAACATCCTGTGAGTCCAGGTTGTGAGTCCCCGCAGGCACCCATCCGGGCTTTCCCGTCCTCAGGTTATTGACTACTTTGTGGACATTTTCTGGTTACTCATTCCCTCCCTCAGAGGTTGTATCTTACTCATTTCGGTGTCTGGTAATCCTGTGATCTTAGCAATCCTGTGATGACTGAGCAAATGCAGGAGTGAATCAATGAACCGCAAGCAGATGCATCTGCCCAGAGTTTCAGACTGAAGCAGGCAAAGGGCAAAGACTGTGAGACAAACAATCATGTTTGCTGTGGTAAGGACACTGGATTTGTTCAAAATCACCAGGATTAACCAGGGAGAAGCACGCTACATGCAGAGTGTTAGAGAGGCCCCTGTGTGTAAGTCAATCCCCACAACCGTGAAGTCGCAACTCAGGCCTGCAGGAGGATGGGGGAATAGCTTCCATGGCACAGACATAGAGGTAGGAAAAAAACTCATGAACAGAACCCAGACTGCACGGGAAACAATACAAAGAATCAGTGCTTGGGACCACATGCTATTAAAAAGCTTTTGCACAACAAAAGAAATCACCAATAGAGCAAGGTGAAAACCCACAGACTGGGAAAAAATTTTTGCTAGCTATCCACCAGACAAAGGTCTAACATCTAGAATATACCAAGAACTCAAAAAAATCAAACCTCCCAAATTTAAAGACCCAATCCAAAAATGGGCAACTGAAATGAATAAACATTTCTCAGAGGAAGAAATTAAAAAGGCAAATAAATATACGAAAAAGTGTTCAACATCACTAGTCATTCGAGAGATGCAAATCAAAACAACGTTAAGATTCCTTCTCACTCCAGAAAGAACAGCGATTATCAAAGAACAAATGCCAATGGCAAACATTTAATGGTCTATTTCAAAACAGTTCGTAGAGAGGATTTTTGAATGTACCCAACACAAAGGAAGGATAAACATTTGAGATGACAGCTATGCCCGTTACCCTCATCTGAATCAATATGCTTTGTATGCATGTATTGAAATATAACACTGTATTATGTAAGCATGTACATTTTTATGTGTCAATTAGTTAAAAAGTATACAAGTAAAAATTGTAAAAATCATCACAACATCCTGAATTTTTATATTCTGCTTCTGGGTGTTTGGATTTTCCCTGAAAAAGCTAATGAAACCCTTGTTTCTGAATATTATCTGAAAATTAACCCACTTTATGTCACCTTCCACCTAAGACTAGAATTGGTCTCTATTAACTGTGTCTTAAATTGGTACACACACACACACACACACACACACACACACACATTACAATTTCAGTCACATGGTTGAACATCACTTTCAAAAACTATAATAAAGCAATATACTACATTATTCTGTTGGCTACCTCTGGGAGACAAGGCAATTTGTGTTCTTCACTTTTATTCTTATTGCTTTGGGTCGGGACCAAATAGTCTCTAGTGCTTTGCACATTTCTACAGCTGCCTGCTCTGTCCTCAGATTTTGTTGGGACTCTTTTACCTCCCAGGCCCAAGAACATAGGTTGTACCTATGTGTGAACAACATGACCACACAGGTGATGCTAAGGGACAGACACCAGACACACGTAGCACCAAATCATAGTCTTTTACTCAGGTTTTTGGAAATGAAACTGAAATATCTCTCTCCAGGTGGCCAAAACATAAGAATGGGGAACTTGAGAGTTCACAGCAGTGGAATGAGGCTGGAACACAGAAAATAGGAACAGTTTCCCCAAGAGAAGCCAAGAGCTAGAAAGAAGCTCACTGTGTGTCAGACTCTGGTTCCTGACAGTCCTGAGCTCTGCCATATTCCCACATATGGTTCTGGGAACAGCCTCTGTTTCTTCCTGACAATTCTCTTTCTGTTGCTTTTATTTTATTTTTTAAAATTTTATTTCACACCAAGAACATGTATTGGTACACTGTAGATAAACATAATGATCACATTCATCATAGTTAATTTGTACCTGTATCTTGGTCCCTTCCCCCTTCCTCACCCCTCCCTTCTACTCATCCTCACTTCCTTATTTACAATAGCTTTATTTACATTTTTCCATTTTTTCTTTTTCTTTTCTTTTCTCTTTACCTTCCTTCCTTTCCCCTTTTCCCTCTCTAGTTCTATTCCCATTTGAATATTATCTTTCTTTTCCACAATATCTGTTAGACCTTTTTATCCTTATTTACACTTACGGTTCTCATATCAGAGAAACAATTCGATATGTACTCATGAGTGTCTGATTTATTTCACTTAAGAGTATGTTCTCGAGGTGCATCCATTTACCTATAAATGTTTCAAGTTTCTGTTGCTTTTGAATAAGCTGCAGTGGGATTCTTTCCTTTTGTCACACTGCTGACCATAATTAATACAATTCGCTTTGCTTTTAGAATCAGGGAAAAATACTGAGAATGTAGGTGGATATAATTTGTATTGAGGTACAGTCTTCCTTCATTCACCCCTCAATTCAGATCTCCTCTTTTCCAGCTGTGACAGATCAACAATCTTGCTTCTAGGAGGCTCCCTCAGGATGAATGGGGAAAAACAGTGCTTTCTGGGCCTTCCAGTAGAGTGGTTTGCTCTATCTAGTCTTACCCTCCATTACCTTCTTCCTCACACAGTCCATCCCAGAACTACCTTTTCAATGTCAGTCTGGATGTAACCTGGAGAGGAGTCCAGCTCTTCTGTGTCAGTGGGAAGATGCTGGAGTTAGAGACCTTAACATGAGTTACTGCTCTGCTGCTTACAAACTATGTGAGCATGTAAATTGCTAACCTCCTATATTAGTTAGGTTTCTCTAGAGGAACAGAATCAATCGAAAATATATGTGTGATTATTTAAAGGAATTTATGAGGTAGGCTTACAGGATCGGAGGCCAGGCAGTCTGCTTTGGAATGTTGAAGAAACTGGAAACTCATCTCTAAAGGCAATGGTGAAGATAGGAGCTCTTCCAAAATTGGTACACTTTCTTTTTCTTTCCCTTTTTATTTCATCCTGACTACAGAAGTATTAGTTGGTGTCATCTACAACCAGGTGGGTCTTCTCACCTCAGTTTGCTCACCTCCATGCTAATCATCCACAGACATACCCAGAACTGTGTTTTATTAATCTGTTAGGCATTTCCAATCCATTCAAGTTGACATAACATAATTAATAGTCATACCTCCTTAAGCCTCAAAGCTTTGAAATGTTGCTTGTGATGGTCATCTGCCCTTTAGAATTTGAAGGTGGATCCAAGGAAATGATGCTTATAATTTCATCCGGAAGTCTCTGGCACACAAACAATGGCTCCCATTGCCAAAACTATGCCTTATCTTCTTGGTTCCTCCTTAGACTGATGGCCTCTTTAATAGGAGGAGCTCTCTTAGCATGCTCTACACTTGCAACTCCAAAACTACCATGTACCCTTATCCTACACAATATAGATATTTCCTGGTCCTTGGCCTTTACATCATCCAATGCTATTCACCTGGTATGGCTGCCTGTCCATATAAGAGGCACACTAGTCAGCACAGGATGATGGTGCAGCACAGATGACCTCAAAAACCCTAGAAGACTGCAGCAAATAAAGATTTTCTCTAATTTGCAGCCATATTGTATTACTAGCTTATTTAAGGGTAATACACTCAAGGACCACAGTGGATGCCTGAAAGTGTAGACAATATCAAACCCTACATCCATTGGTTTCACCCCACAACATACATATCTATACAAAAGTTTTACTTATAAGTTAGGCATACTAAAAGATGAACAACAATAACTAAGAGTAAAGTAAAACAATTATAATATTATAGTGCAGTAAAAAGTTATTTAAAACTTTAGAATATTTTATTTCTGGAATTTTCCAATTTAGTATTTTCATTTTGGTGGGGGTGCTGGGGATTGAACTCGAGGCCTTGTGTGCTTGCTAGGCAAGCACTCTACCACTTGAGCTAAATCCCCAGACCACATGTAGTATTTTCAGAACCACCATTGATCACAGGCAAGTGAAACTATGGCCAGGGAAACGATAGGTAAGGGAGGATTACCAGTTTCATCTCAAAGTGCAAATAGGGTACATCTCTGCTCTACACATCTTCATTCCAGGAGCAGCCCCTCTCTAGATCAAACCTGACTCATGGCAGAGGGAAAAAGCAGACAAAGACCTTCAGATGTCTGCTGTGGTTAGTACTGCATCCCTCCACTTACCTTTGATTGGCCAGAGCAAATTACATGGCAAACCTTACATTAGGGCATGTATAATCTTCTTGGGTGGATGGATTCAAGGAAGTATTTTTAACAAATGGCAGTCTTCACTCTGAGGTATACCAATAGGTTTTATGGACCCTCTGGCTGTACCTACAAGAAGATATGTAACTTCAATGCCCAATTCTCCATCCCCTCTAGATGGAGGAGGTGGGGAAGGATAACTTGGTCTCTTTATCTGGCTGCCTCCTCAGATGTATATCTCTTCGGGATCCAGTGGCCCTCTCGCACTAGTGACAAATCATGTTTAATTCCAGCCATCATAATGACTTTCACATCATGAAAGTTGGAAGGAAATAGACCAAAACCTATTTTTCTTTTTTTTCTGGTATGATTTATTTTTTAGTACCTTCCAATTTCCCTAGCATGAGTATGTATTTATTGAATATGAAAGTTTAAAATGCTCTATGGAAAATAGAAAGACTAATCTGACAGCAAAGGGGAAGATCATGTGGAGTGGGAAGAGTGTAGAGGCAGAGGATCAGGGAGGAGGAACATAAGGCTGAACCCAGGTAGCAGTCATGGGGACAGAAGAGCAGCCTGGACAAAGTCATCTTAATATAGATTTGATAAGACTGGTAGTCACAGGTGGGGAGTTGAAGGGAGGGCAGCTTCTTGGCACTGATCTTGGGCCAGCACTGAGGACTAGTAGAAGACTGCTAGAGTCATCTGTGGGCGCAGAAAAGCCAGAAGAACGTTCTTCCTCCCCCCAACACTAGTGATCCACCCAAGTTCTATCCTGGTAAGTAGGTCAATATCTAACCTCCAGATATTGTTTTATTATTTGTAAAATGTCATTTAATTGCCACCATCTTTCTTTTAGACAACAAAGGTTAGATAGACAACTAATAGGGTCATTCTATCCATTTTCCTTCCGCCATGGGCGAAAAGTCCATACTCAGTCTTCCAATGTTGCATAGGATACAAACTCTCAGTGTAGGGGGACCTGTGTTCAAATGCTGTGGACAAGTCGTTTGGCAGCTCTAAGATGCAAATTTCTTATCATGTATGAGGAAACAACAATACATGCTTCAAAGAGCATCTTAGGATGAAAAGAGCACCTTTGAAAACATGTAATATTAGCACATCGAATATTACCACATTGATAATTATTGTAATGATAATGATTGCTAGCACAGTACTTCTTACAATGATAGGGATCTACTGGCACAACATGGTAGTTCAAGAAACAGATGCTGACAAACATCTACAGTCCTAACTGAAAGAAAGAGTGCAAATAGGGTACATACATCTCTGTACCTCATCCTTCCTTTCCACCACTTAATGACCAGAGTCCTTCCTTGTGTCCCATCTAAATTTCTTCACGGCTGCTGAACCCATAAACCAACAGCCTGCCATGTGACATTGACCTGGCCTGAACTTCTATAGTGTCACAGGAAGAGCATTACTCTGGAGCCACACAGGTCTGCTTTACAATAGCTTGACCCTGGCAGTATCACTGCAATCTCTTGAGCCTCAGTTTCCTCCTGTTCGAGATGAGAGTAATAAGATCGTCCTTAGAATCCTGTTTTGACAATTATTTTGAGAGCAGCATGTGCACAGCATCTGGCCCTAGATGCTGTGTATTAAATGTGAATGTCTTTCCATGTATTCTACTGGATTTTGCCATTTAAGGAAAAGCATTTTTTCAAACTCAAGGTTTTTTTCAGCTCATTATTTTTATCCAGGACTATGATAGCTATTAAGTGTTTTGGGCTTCTCTCTCTCTCCAGAGACATTTTATGGTGCCAATTAGAAGTGTGAGTATATCGAGATTAAAAAGTAATGACTAGCAAAGTGTAGAGTGGCTTCCCCTCCTGATACCCAGCTTGCCGCTTCTGCAGCTCATTTCCAAGTATCTATCTCCCTGTGGAACAAAAACATCCAGAGCCAAGGGAATATCATTAAGATTGTACAATCCAGAATCATCTGCAGACCTCTGGGGAGAGAGATGTTCTATGTATGCAGGAAAACACATTTACATTAAATTTTTGCACAGGTGATATGGACCTTCCTCATTCTGATAGACATCTGACAACATGAAAATAAAAATGAATCTTACGGTACTGAAGAAGTTGGGTCAGAGCTGGGCTCAGCCAAATGCTGGGCCCAGTTTTACTTGCACTGTACTTCCCCACCTCAGCTTTCCACACACAGAGGGCTCTCAGTCAGTGTGAACCACCGAAAGATCCAGGCCCCTGTGGGTGGTGTTCCATTTACTTTTCCTTTCAGTTCTATCTTGTCTGCCTCTTGGGTCCTTTTTTCTCTCTTTTCTTTTCCAAAGACCACAAGAACAAACATGAAGTGATTGGCATTAGTTTTGTGACCACAATTGAGTTGCCAATTTCCTCTGAAAACCGCATCTCTGCTCTGCATAGGGAATCAGCCGCCCTCCTTCCTAAGCTTGGTCTGTGTACCCATCTCCGCGGCACAGGCCCATTCTCTCTCCTGGATTTCTGCAGCTGGGGTGGTCTCTCTTGTTTGCAGTCACTATAATCCATGTCAAGTCCCCCCCAGGTCATACCACCCATCCTCCAAGCCATCATTAGGGTACTCTCTTGGCAGTGCCATCTGACCATGCCATACACACACACGTGCATACACACACACTGAGAGGCAGTCTTAAGTGGCTTCACATGGAGACCCCCTGTCCATCCTTGTCTGTGCAACTCACCCAGCACCTCCCTTCTCCCCTGCAGTGTCACCTCCACCACCCTCTCACCCTGCAGGTGGCAGGGGGATAATGTCTGTTTGGCAAGATTGTACACTGGACCAGATGCAACTCTCTCTCTCTCTTTTTCTTGTTACTGGTCACTTAGGCTCATACACTCAGGTTCATTTGCTTGCTGCTAACCAAATCAAAGGATATATTTTGGTAAAAAGAATAAAAGGGTTCTTTCAAACCTAGCTCTGAGGAGATAGAGTGGCCCGTCTGCCTCAAGTCACCATCTCCTGGCATGTATAAGTGGGCAGGTGTCTTTTAGTAAGGATCAGAGCAGAGAGGGACACAGAGAAATAATGCTGATCTCCATACTCGTTTATAACTTCCAGCCATCTTCAGCCCATTCTCCCCTTTCTGGTAGGAAGGAAACTGGACTTCTGCCTCCTGGAGCCAGCATCTGCATATTCTGTTACTTCCTTGGGGCTGAGGAGAGACGGCAGCTTGGCTAGGTGCTCAGCAGGAAGAAGTTTGGAGAAGTTGTTTATCTTTGAAAGAAAAAAATCTAACTTTAAAAGTTACATTTTTGCAGACCCCTTTATAGTCTGGGTCAAATGCCACCCTCTACCCCCAACTCCAGAGAGAGGGGCGTCCAGGGAGCTGGAGGAGAGCTCCCCCAGCTGTCCGTGGCCAGAGCAGGGCTTCTTTCTGAGCAATAAGAGAAAACGAGCAGGTGGCCCGAAGAGCTGGGACTTTCCTGCACCATTAAACAGATCAGCCATGGAGGACGAGAGAAGCCAGACACACCCTGTGGCCACAGGGTGACTCTGCCAAACTGGAGGAGACACTTCAGGACAGCCTGGCCCTTCTCAGTGAGGGTGAGAAAGGCCAGGAGTGGGGATCTACAGGTGATCTCCTAGGGACTACGGAAGGCCACGCGGCTGGAATGAGTCAGACTGGAGAGGAGTCCCGGGGTCAGTTGGGGTCAGGGGCCCTGGGAGGCCCCCTGGAGAGTGCAGGAGAAAGCGGGAGCTTTGGACAACCGCCAGGCAGCTCTGACTGGGATGGTTCTCGGGAGCCTTCTTTCTATTTCTTTCCTAGTTTGCATCAGAAACTGGCCACAGAAGTAGCAAAAGGTGGCAAAACCAGGCAGAGAGAGCGGAGAGAAGCCGTGACTCCCCTCTGTCACGGTAGGAGCCACCTGGGGCTGACCAAAGCTGTGGGAAGAAAGGATTTGCCACCAAGGTCAGTGAAAGCTTTGGTAATTACACAGGCCCAGGGCTGCATGGGGTTTCTAATTCCAAAATTAAATGATGTAGGAAGATCTGCTGTGCTTTTTCACGAGCAGAAGAACTCTAAGTCTGCTCAAGATGTCATCCAGTACTAGACGGCAGCAAGGACTCAAGAAATACAAGGAACATGTGACTGTCATTCACAGTTTGTTTATTCAGTTTGCAGACACATGCACATACATCACACACACACACACACACACACACACACACACACACACACACACACACACAGGCTGGTCCCAAGCAGGGATACAGAAATGAGTAAGATCTGAACTCTACAAGCACAAAAACATGTCTTGGAGAAGCCGGATACATCATGGGAGCCCTCTCCAGAGAGGAGGGCTCAGGAAGGTCCAACACCATGGTGCCCTCAATCAGAGATTTGACGTGTTCTGAGATGTTCTGCAGACCCTGAAGCCACATTTCTCTATTTCTGTTTAATGAGTACAGAAAAACCACTTGCCTCAGGGAACAAAGAAGTCTGCATCCACATACTCCCTGAGTCTGTGTGGCAGGAGTTGAGACGTCTGATCTCAGGCTCATGGAAGTGCCTCCTCCAAGGTCACAGATATTCTCACCAAGGACTTCTAGAGACACGACGTCCAGGAACAAAGTCTTGAAACACAGAGCTCCAGGATTTCACCAAATTCACTCCCCATCTGTACAATGGAAGTAGCAGAGCTCCTCCCAATACTCCACCAGCCTCCTGCTGTGGCCATCCACCAAGCCACCTTCCCTGGATGTTCTCCCCCAGGGCAGGCTGAAAGGAGCGCCTCCCTCTGCAGCTCTCCAGATGCCTCACAAAGCCTCTTCCTCCTTTGCGGCCCTTAAAAACCTTGATGAATCCAATCTTGGTCCTTGTTTCCCAGTGTCTCTTCCAAGGGTGGCGCTTTCTTAGCCCTTCAATTGTTACTGAAAGCTATATTTTGAATCTCCTGGTCACCCTGTCCTGCCTGATGCAATAAACTTAAAACAGAGGTGAAAAGACTAAGTAAGTTCTTCTCTGTAACTAAAGAAGAAAGTTGGGGGAGGGGTCAAGTGCAAAGACTCTGGGGCATATTGGTCCTTTCTAGGAATGATCAGGAGCACGATTTCTACAGAAGCATGAACTAAGCAGAGTACAGTTAGAAAAGAGGTGGAGAAGTAATCAGAGGCTAGATGAGGTAGGACCTTACAGAAAAGAAGTCACGTGGAATAGAATTCCGAGCAATTACTGTGGTGTTGTTAGATTTCTTTTTAAAGACATTGCAAGACAGGGTGAGAGGAGGCAAAGAATGACTTAGAATACTACTAAGGAGGTGCTGTGGCTTATATCTGGATGTCCCCCAAAGCCTCCTGTGCTCATAGGTGAGGGCTTTGGGAGGTAGATGGATCATAGATGTGTGATTTTGGATCACGGGTATGTCATAATGTACTAGATCAGTCCACTGATTTGGTGTAACATGGTTCTGGGCATGGATGATAGATTTACTGAAGAGGGAAGACCCACCTGGGTGTTGGTGGCACCAGCCAATAGGCCTACAGCCTGTATGGAATGAAAAGTGAAAGAAAGAAGGTTCCCTGCTTCTTGCCTGCAGTGAACTCTTTCTCCTCTGCTACGGCCCTCTGCCAGGCCACTCTGCCTTGGGACTGGCCAACTATGGACGGAAACTTCTACAAACTCTGAGCCAAGAAACCTCTCCTGCCTTAACCGGTGGGTATCAGGTATTCTGTCCCAGCAACGAGAAAGTAACTAAGACAGGGGGTGACCTCTGTGATTTGGTGGCTTGATTCTTCACATGTTCTGAAACACCAATGTAGGTTGTAGTTCCTGCAGGGAGTTCAGTGGGAGGGGAAAGTACAGGCAGGGGATGGAAAATTGGAACATCTAAGGGCTAACATTATCATTTTTGTGCTTACTCGGTGCCCAACACTCTTCTAAGTGTTACTTATACTTTACCTCATTTAATTCTCACCACCACCATGTAAGACGAGTAAGGTTTTGTAAGGATCAAGTCCTCATTTTACAGCTAAAGAAACTAAGATATAGAAAAGTAATTAAAAAAAAAACAAAACACCACCATGGGGAGAAACTTTTGAGCCACTGGGAAGAGATCTTTGTCTTTCCCACTGGCAATGTCGACTCTGTGTGCAAAGGCTCCTGAGTGTGGAGCTCCTTCTGAGGCTGGTAGGGTGTGAGGAAAAGGCTCTTCCTAGGCCACGGCCACGTCATCCACAGAGCTGGCCTCAAGTGTCACATTTGGAGGCAGGGCAGCACACCAGGCAGTATTGCTTGGTGAAGGGCATGGAATTGGTCTGCCAGGCAATTGGAGAGCCTTTGAAAATCTTACAGTCCCCTTCAGTCATTGGCATGGCACAGCTAATGGGGACGGAGAGGTTTGTGTCCTTGATCCCCAAGGCTGGGGAGACACGGAGCTCACCCTTGGGTTCTAAATTAGCAGAGAAGGCCCTCGGAGGAGATGTGAGGCTAACTGGTATTAGGGGTAGGGTTAGAGGACAAACTCGTGTGTATAGTCTTGGGACAGCACCATTGGACACATCCTTGCTCTGAGTGGTAATGAGAGCTTGGAGTTTAGCAGGAAATAAACTGACAGAGTGCAATGCAGTGAACAAAAGGGGCTGCTCCTCCTGAAGTTTCATTTGCTTCCAGTGTTGGGCAGCTGGACAAATTCAGGGGCAACACCTGGTGATCTCAAGTGCATCTTTCCGATTGGTCGTGATATCCCTGATGTCTTTAATCAGTGATGTTTGAGTCTTCTCCTGGGTTTAGATGTCTTAGGTCAGTTGAAGAGCAGGTTGGCAAGGTGAAGTCCAGAAGGCCAAGGCTGGAATTCTTGCTCTGATGCTAGCTTGAGGAAGGTACATGACGTCTCAGAGGCCCAGGTGTCCATCCAAAACAGGAATAAAAACAATGAAATACTCCCTAGAGTTGGGGTAAAGATCAAAGGATGGAGCAACACCTGAGGACATGGCAGGGCCCCAGGAAAGCATTTCCCCCTGTGTGCGGTTCTGGAGTGGGCTTCTTCCTCACCTCTGGGTGCACCTGCTTCGAGCAAGCTTTCTTCTGGTTCTAATCTACAGCAGAAGTTACTGGCATGTGCCCAGGACCCCAGGGCTGGCACTCTCGGCTGGGGGGACCTGATTATGCTCAGATGCACAGTATCTTCTTCATTGGTAGGTGAGTCTCCAAAGAAAAGAAGCTGCCAATACCAGCAGCTGAGTCAGCGGAAAGGAAAGCCCTTGGCTTGGTACTTCATGGGGTCCAGCGAAGGCAGCAGCGATGAGAAAATCCTGCTTCTAAACTATTTCGGGGTCTACAGCAGGCTGTCACCTATTAGGGCTGTGGCAGTCACTGTCAGGGCTCTGCCATGTGCCCCAAGGAGACCCTTTCATTTCAAGGCATGATGGCTTCTGTGTGTCTGAGTCTCAGCAACACCTGTCGTCTCTGTCACTTGGTTGGAAGGATGCCCTGGAGAGGTGGCACTCCCTCCATGTCTGTGCAGAAAGCACAGTGCGTGGGAACAGCCTTGATTTGAGGGACACACGGGTACCAGTACTCCAGCTCCCTTTGCACCTGGTTAGGACAACTCTGAATAGCTGCCCTGTAGGGTGAATGAAAGTCACCCTTGGCTGACAACACCATGTTACTCCCCTCCCCCAGCTCACTTCTTCCCAAACACCTGTGTTTTTATGTGAGTTCTTCCTAAGACACCGCTTTCCCATTAGTCATTTCAGAGTCTGCTTCTGGAGAGTCCAGCCTAAAATAAAATCAAGTTCACATGATGAGTATTTAGCAGGGACCATGGACCAAGTATTGAGTTAGGAGACTTTTCTTTTTTAAAATGCATTATCTCATTTAATTCTTATAATTAACATTTTGGGACTTTCAGAAATAAGAAAACTAAGACCAAAAATTTAGCAACTGGCCCCAGACCACACAGCTAGCAAGTGATGAGTGTTTCATCCAGGAGTTCAGCACTTATATGTCCCTCTTTCTCATGGGGACTGTGAGGTAGTGAGGGAGGCAGGAAGGCTGAGAAAGTCACCATCTGCTGCAAACAGAGCCAAGCTTCCGTACCTTCTGTATACCGAGGTTTCTGTGGGATAGTTCATTTTAAAATTTTTATTTAAAAAGAGAAACTTGAAAACCACTGCATTCCATCTTCTCCATGGAATAATGATGAAGATTAAATGAAGCAATGGCTACAAAGTGGTTATCACAGAACTTGGCACACAGCAAATGGGCAATAAATGTTAGCAAGTGGGATTATATATTTATAACATGCACTCACAATTTATATGTGCTTGTGATAAATATTCCATCTATAATTTAAGGAAACAAATAATTTATGTATTTCTAGTACATACAAATACTTCCAATTTCTAGTTAGTAGAAATAAATTATAGAAGCATGCATACATGCATTATTTCTGTGTATATATTTGGAGACTGAAGACACAAATGATTCTGTCTCATTACGATTTAGATATAAAATGTCCCCCCAAAGACCTGTGTGTTCAGAAGTGGTTCTTTCAGAAGGTGATTGGGTCATGGGGGCGCTATGCTCATCAGTGGCTTAATCTACTGATGAGTCCCTGGTTTAATGTGCTGTTCAGAGGTGGGGTCTGCTTGGAGAGGGCGGATCACTGGGGCCATGACCTGGGACAGTATATTCTTGATATTCTTGTCCCCAGCTTTCCCCACCCCCCACCCCAACCCTGCTTCCTGGCTGCTATGGATCGAACAGCTTCCATCCTCCAGGCCGTTCCATCCTGCTGTTTCTGCTTTGGAGCTAGTTGACTGTGAACTAAACCATAAGCCAAAATAAACCTCTCCTGCTTTAAGTTGGAGGTGTATAGTATTGTGTCTCAGGGATGGGAAAGTAACTAATACAGACTCTATGCTGTGTGCACATGTGGCTGCTCAGAGTAACCGAGAGGGTTCAGGGGTACGTCTCCTTAAGAAAGGTGAGAGCTAGCCTGACACCCCCCCACACCACACCTCATCCCCGTATCTACCCCACCCCTGCTTCCACCCTCACTGTCACCGTGTCAGGAAGCTAAGGGGACATCATCAGTGCGGTCCTTCCCTCCAGGGCTGAGTATCCACAGAGAAGGCCCATGACCGAGTCTCCAGTGCCAGTGGCCTGTGCTCCAAACCCAAAGCTCCATTTCCCATTTATTCAGGGCATAAAAGTAAGACCGACTGTGTGTCAGGTGCTATGATAAAAGCCTGAAGAGACACAGTAGAGAAACAGAGATTACTTTCATTAACCCACCAACTATAAAAAACATATATAACCAACTGTGATAACTACAAATGGTATGAAAAAAATCTGTCACAAGGGACATTTGAGATGAAAGGATGAACAGGTGTTAGTGAACAAGTCCAGGGAATGCGGCAAGCCACAGAAGCTAAAACCCAAAGGTGGAGAAGAGCAACGAATGTTCACGAACTTGAGAGAGGACAAGTGACTAGAGAACAGAAGGGAGAATTGTTGAGATAAAGCTGGAGAAAGGCTAGAGCCATCACAGGCACATTAAACACCTCAGGCTTCACTGCTTGAGAGAGGAAGGAGGGACCCGAGTGGTGAAGTTTGGGATTTGAACTAAGCACTCTAGAGGCTACTGGAAAATGGGTGTTTGGAGAGGGCCCAGTCAACAGGCTGTTTCTACAGTCCCCTGAGAAAATGTTGGTGACCTGAATTAGGGTAGTGGAATAGGAATGCAGAGTACACCAGTTAAGAAATATCTAAGGGAGTTGTGAATTTAGCTCAAGTGGTAGAACACTTGCCTAGCAAGCACAAGGCCCTGAGTTCGATCCCCATCACTCACCCCAGAAAAGGAACATGTAAGAGATCAAAGTGTGATAGCCTAAAAATGTATTTTATGGTGGTCAAGGTTGAATGGGTTGAACAAATTGTCAAAAAGGATTCCTACACTGCAGGATTAGGAAACTGAAAGAATGGATGGATGGATGGACAGAATGGTAAATGGAGTAGTGGAGAGAAAGAGGGACAGGTTGATTGATGAATGGGTGCATGAATGGATCAATATGACATTTGGTGAACCAGGAAACTCTAGAAGAGGATCAGAATATTTTAAGTGTACAGAAGAAGGTCTTGAGCTACTTTGGAAGACAACAACTTCAGAGGAGTTCTAAGACATTCGAGAAAAAAAAATGGAAGACTTATATATGGAACTTTAAGGAAGACTAGACATCAGACTGGAGGAGTGTTTGTTTGGGAGGATAAGAGGGCCCCTAGCTTTTCCAGAGCATCTGCTTCCAGTGTCAGAGGAGACAGAAGTGGCCATAATGAAGGAGGGCTCTTCCTCAAGCCTTAGAGCTCACAACAACAAAGCTGGTGCCAACCAAGTACCCTGACCTGCCTTGTGGCATCTCCCCTGTGAACAGAACTTGGTGGCAACCAAATCTGTCAGTCTAATCCAGTGAATTTCTCAAGTTTCCCCTTGCTCTAACCAACAGAGAGGGGAAAGAGAATGGTGGAAACCTAGCAGACAAGACCTTGAACCGGCAGTCAAAGCTGACATGACCCTTAATGAGTGATGATGAACAGCACGTGTCCCCAGTAAGACACAATGAGAAGTACACTTCTTGCCTGTGGGCTCCTCCCCAGGCCCATAACCTCAGCCTTAACCAGAGAAAACAGCAGAATGGCCTAAAGTGAGGGACAGTCTGCAAAATACCAGACTAGGGCTCATCAAATCTGCAACCGTCAAGGGAAGCATGAGAACCTTCGTGAGCAGAGTTGACTAATGAGACATGATGACTAAACGCACTGTGGGACCCTGGCTTGGGCCATGGGAAAAGGAGAGTGGTGAAAAGTGGAGAAGCCAGACTCAGTCTGTGGTGTTTTTTTGGTGGTTCTGCCCCAGCCGTGACTCCTGAGCCTCGGCCAGGGCACTGTGGTCTAGGGGGACATCAGCTCTGAGGACGTGGGGCCGAGGGCACAGCACCCTGGCCTGCCTTGGTGAAACGTTGGTAAGTTGAAAATGATTCCTGAATTTTAAAAATGTTAAAATAATAAATATAAGAGAAACAATTCCCTCTACTTCCCAGGCTGCTCTGCGTCTCTCAAGCAACTTCATGTTCAAGGGCTGAGAGCTTGTGTGTTCACCTGGCAGCCAAGGGCTTGCATGCTGAGAAGATCCGCCAGGCCTAACCCAGGAGCTTGCAGCCAGTGAGGAAGCATTCGCAGCAATGCAGGCTTGAAGGTCACTGATCCCACTGATCAAGCACTTTCTTCTGCCAAATCCCTGATCATACTGTGCTGTCACCTATAACATGCTCACTTGTCTTGTGGTGGGGACCACTGGTTTTGTATATATCTCAATCTGCGCATCATGCTCTTTTCAATAAATATGTCAGGAAGATTAAATGTAATGTGGAAATTAAAGTTGGGTATGCTCAATGTGACTGGAGAGATCAGAAAGAGCATCCTAAAAGAGGGAATATTTGAGCTAGCTTTTCAACATGAGTAAGAGTTCATCGAGTAGAGAAGAGAAAGGGCGTTCCTAGCCAAGGGACCAAGGTGTTGAAGTGTAGAGACCCAAATAAACAGGACATGTCCAGGAAAGGACTGTAGAAGATGTGGCTAGAAATGGGCCCATGCCATGGAAAGCAGTGCTAAGTCAAGTATGAAATCTGGGACTTGAAAGGATTTGAAGCTGGGAACTAAAGGATGCTAGAGAGCTAATCAGCTCAGTAGATCCAGGAGCAACTAGGGACAAGTCAGGCTGCAAATTATGGGTGAGGACACATCCGGGACAAGACTTTAGAGTTAAACAGTGACAGGCATTGAGCCAGCCAGCTCCTCGCACTGTGGGGTTATCTGACTCAGGACTGGTTATCTGTCCGTATAGCAGACAGATAAAACCCTTCTTTTTATAGGGTGAGTTATGAGAGAGAAATCCCACAGAAGCTGATAATATCAGCACTGGAAGGTGTCAGAGATCACCTCCCAGCTCAGCAGTCTACCTGAGCAGCATGAAAATGTCTCAGGGCTCTCCAAGGAACATACAAGACCAGAGGCGAGGCCGAGATTAGGATCAGCCTCCAGAATCCCAGGGCAGGGATGTGAGCTCTGTCTACCGTCCTCTGCCTGAGCCATCAGAGCGGGATGCCTTAAGAACAGTACATTGGGACTTGTAGGTGATAGCACAAGTGAACGTGGATGGTTGGAGATATTCCTGACCCTGTGAGGAAGAAAATCTCCATGAAGAGACAGGAGCCGGTGTCCATCACCTCCTTCCCCTGACTCCCAGCAACAATCAGCATGGAGAGAAGGAGGCCTAAACTCTATGGCCAGAGGGAGACTCTAAGACATGTTGGTGAGCTGAATTACTTTCCAGTTCTGCTGGAGGGTGCTGATGCTCTTGTGCCCTCGCCAGGCTGGGTTGGGCACTAGGGTTCCTGGGACTGGGTTGGGCCCATCGTCACATCAAGCTGTGACAGGCAGCTCCCAAGCTAGGAGCTGCCCATGGCCCCAAGATTCCAAATGAGTCAGTCACTCCCTTCGTCACTTGCTCACTGGTCTGTGACACAGGCCAAAGGACTCTCCCTCAATGACTGACCATGACCACTCCCACTTCTCTGGTCCCCTCCCACTGTAATTCATTCATGAACACTTGGCCACATGGACCAACCTGAGTAAATTATTTCCCCACTCCCAGCCTTGCTTTCATCCCACTTTGAAGAATCAAATCAAATTGAGAATATGGAACGGCTTATTAAAACCATAAACTCACTCTCAGATTCTATGTGTTTGAAATAAAAGGTATTTTTTAATCAAAAGGAATTTCTAATTCGCTGCAGGGTTCAGCCTGCTGAGCTTAATCTGTTTGAAATGCCACTTCCCTAAATGACGTGGGCTGGTGTGTGGTGGAGAAGCAAACGGCCACCTTGGCTGCTGTGGGTCAGCGCTGTGGGAGGCCGCACGCACTGGGAGAAGTTTACTAAGGCCCACTGCCAAGGTATTTAGGTCAGATACGTTGGGAAGTGGATGAACTCCTAATGAAACTTCCCCAGGGAGACGAAACAGGCTGAATTTATTCAAGCAGCTCTACAGAGGACTCATACGGGCCAGTCACACATTACAACACAAGCACAGGGGCCATCAAGGAGCGGCATTCAAGGTGCAGGCAAGGAGAGAAGGAAGAGGACGACCTGGTATTCTGGGAGGACAGTGCTGCCTCCCCAGGTAGGAAGCATTTCTAACTGAAACTACTAAAGTCTCTTTCTGTTCTCAGAGTATCTTTCCAACTCAAATGGTCTAAAATTTTTTAAAAGGAGGGGATTTTATTGGCCCGTGTAAACAATTCCAGAAGCAGAAACTCAGGCAGAGAGTGGCCCAGGGAATTAGCAGAGAGAAAGGACAGTGTAGACGTCCCGAGGCAGGTTCCTCTCCAAACCTGTCTTGGCCTTGTTCTCACCAAGCTTCAGCCTTGGGTAGTTTTGACCATAGATAGGAAGATGTACCACTCCCTAGAGCCAACATCCTAACCCTAAGTTCAGCAACTCCAGAGAGGGAAAGGAGCCTCTTTCTCAATAGCACCAAGAAGACTTCTGGGTCAACCATAGCCTGGCTTTGGTCTGTGTTTCCCTGGGATAATCGCTGCCACCGGGAATAGAAGATGGCACCTGACCAGGGTTGGGCCACATGTCCATCCCTGTTGTCAGAGGATGGCGTGAGGGACACATCAGCATTTCCAAGCTGTATTTATTCCCAAGCATGCATTAAAGAACTGGGCGAGGGGACAGTGGGGTCAGGACAGAAAAAAGCAGGGCTCCCACCCTGGCGAGCATGCAGATGAGAGCGTGTGTGGTGAGGCAGGGCCTGGAAGTGGGAGTTCCTTAGAGAAACAGGCCCAGGCACTGGAACACAGTGCTGGGAGAGGGGAAGTGGCTGCTACATTAGCAACGGTGGTTGGAAGAACTCTCTGGGCAGGAAACAAATGTCACCATGCAGAGAGACTGAGCTGCTGGGACTAAGCCAAGAGACTCTGTGATCACAGGCCCTCAAGACCTGTTTGAGGGGCAGTAAGAGGTCTCCAGCTTGAGCCTAGCAAGTGATGAAGAGAAGAACACATCAGAAGCGGTGGGGCATAGAGCAGAGTGGTGGCACCTCTGAAGGCATCATAAGGACTTTGGCTTTCATACAGAGGAAGGTGGACTCTGCAGTTGATCCTGCAGGAACAAGAGTGGAATCCAAGGACAACCAGTGCACTTGGATCAGAGACTCAAGGATGGATGCTGGGAGATAGGATGAGAGACATCCTGCTCAGGGTCCAGGAAGGCACTAGAATGGAGAGGGGATGATGTGGAGGAGAAGGCATCCCTAGAATCGGGACTGCAAGGAGCATGAGCCAGCAGCTGTAAAGAAGGCACAAATTTGGTCAGGAGCCACACAAGGAGGAGACAAGAGGGACCAGCGTGTGGTCAGGCTGTGCTCCAGGCCCATCAGTGAATGGTGCTGACATCTAAGTGTGTCTGCAGAGGCCAGAGAGGGCTCGCCAGATCAACTGCTCCTCTCATCTCCCTGCCTGGGAAACTCGCATATATTAAAATGACCACTCCAGGGGAACATGGTTTGATTTCAGGTTTAATTGAAGGACATTGTGCGAATGGGAAAATTTAGAGAGAGAAAAAATTTCCGGAGATGGTTTCATTTCCATTTCTTTTTAAAAATATGGCAAGCTGCATATTTCAAATGCTAGAGGAAAAGAATTACAAACAGATAACCAGTTCTTCTCCCCCATGGGAAAAGACAGATGACATTTGGAATTCCTCGGGCAGGTAACAATATCAATGAACATTCGCAGAGCACTGAAGTCTGCAAAGCATACACAGAGATTCTTGGCCAAGACGCATGGCTGGGACCTGCACCATCATCCCGCCCACTCCAAAGACTCTGCTTCCAATCACTTCATTACAGAAACATATGTTCACGATGGAAGGTTGATGTCGGTCTTCCATGCTTCCACACATTCTACCCTGGCATATGAATTTGCAACATCTCTGGGTGTATGAGAGGAATGTTACGCTTAGAATGTGCCCACTAATTTGATACTGTTATTGCCCAGTGGTGGTTGGAGAAGTTGAGACCCAGAGAGACGTACACTTGCCCAAGGTCAGAAAGCCAGGATATAGGGTAATGTGGGATCTAGGCCAAGTCAATGGCTCCCTTCTTTTCTCTTAGCCAGTGCAGAAGTCCCACAAACCCCACATTCTAACTGTGCTTACCAGGACAGGTTGAAACCTGTGTTCTAGGTCTTTTCTCCATCGATAACATGGATGATTAGAATGGATGATTTCTGACTCTTGTTCCATGATGAAAGCGGTGGCGGTAAATTGGGTGAATTTCTAGCCACCTTGTCCTTCCCAATGTAGAGCGCCATGCCAAGGGCTTTTACACTCCTGTGAGGTAGGAGCTAGAAGAAGGGAGAGTGGAAGAGAAGCAGAATTGTATACTGAGAGAAAAAGGAAAAGGAAGAAAAAAGACACCTTAACAGTCTCTAAAAAGGAAGGGTCTGGTGCCGGCACTTCTGTTTCACGTGATTAACATGGCAACTCTGTACCCAGAGGCACATGGGTAAAAACGCATTTGCTTTTTTGGAGATACAAGTCACATGAAAAGAAGAAGGGGCACTGCGATGGGTCTTTCTACCACAGGCCCTTTTCACAACTAGTCTAACTCCATCATGCCTTGTCTGTTTCCACGCCCTTAGCATTCCTGCGTGGAATGATTCATAGTTCACAGATGAGGGAACCAGCCCTGATGTTGTCACACGAGTTCAGTCAATCTCCTAAAAACTCCACTTCTTAACCTGAAAGTGATTCAAGAAGATTGCATGGAATCCTCTGTCAGCCATGGTCATGTGGAGATGAGACACATCTGCCACCTTGTCCTTCCTCCCCTCCCCATCCCCCTTCCCCATTCCCTGTGCCTGCTTATTGTGCTACTTTGAGTGGATACCTCTGTCTGCAACGAACTCAACTATGGATGTGGGGCTGCAGAGAGCACGTAGAGGCCACCTGGGGCTGCTTCTCCCTGGCTGCTGCTTCCGCCACAAGCAGCTCCATCTCTGAGAAGGATGCAGGGTTAATTCTTCCTGTTCAGTGGGAAATGGTCCATAGCAAACCTGGATTAAGCAGAATCAAATTATGTGAAAACTCCAGCAGGCAAGAGGGACTACTGTTTCTATGTCGCTGAAACTGAGCTTTCTCTCTCTACAACCCAGGAAACTTTCTCTCTCTCCGTGTGTGTGTGTGTGTGTGTGTGTGTGTGTGTGTGTGTCTGAGAGAGAGAGAGAATGACAGAGAGATACAGACAGGGCCTGCCTGCTTGCTTCTGCTGCTGAGCTGTTAGTCTGAGCAGAGGACACGGACAAACACGTATCCATTAAAAATGTTCCTCAAGTGGATAATCTGTGCAGGATTTGGAAAAGCTGGCTCAACGAGACCAGAAATTAGGGCAGGACCATGTGTTATTCATTATCATCAGCCCCCGCCGTAACCCAATTCAGGCTCATTGGGGGTGTTAATGAGATGTTTGTTGAACAGAACTAAGCAGGGAAAAGCTTAAAAGCAGCTCCTTTCCACTGTGTTCTGGAAATCTATCCAGGCACACATAGGCCTAACCAAGTCAGATCCCAAGTTGCCAGCTATTTATTGAACTCCTGTTTTGGACCAGAAAATATTGCCCTCGTTGCTCCCTTCTTCATTCAAAGGCATGTGTGTACTAAGTTCCTACACATGTCAGGAACTGTGCTTGGCTTTTGAACCGTTCCTAAGGGACAAGATCAGAAGTCCGGCCCTGTGTTAACTCTGCAAGAGGGCAGATACATAACACGACACATGTGATACAGGGTGCTCATTGCTCAGGCATGTGCAAAACGTCAGAAGTCATCACAGCTGGAAGACAGCCAGGTAAGTCGCAAACTCATTTCAGTGGAAGTTCAGAAGTTAAGAAGAAGAAGAAAATGGACATTGGCCAAACTCCCCTGGGTTCCTAATGCATTTGGTGGGGCATTATCTCCACACCGTCAGTACTCTCTAAGCCTTTTTCAAGGCAGAGTTTTCCCTCCTTTTGCAGATAAGGACAGGGAAGCTCCAACAGGTGGCGATGACAAGGTCAAGGTCATTGGAGTAGAATGTAGCAGATGCACAGTCTGAATTGTAGTTTTCCTGGCACAGACAGCAGAGCATAGTGTAGCAGGTGGGGTTGGGCACCTAACCGGAGAGTACATCCTGCAAAGACTTTGCACTTTGTCCTCAGGCAAAACTGCAACTTGGCAGCCCAGGGGCTACACTGGGATTGTGGTGAGTCTTTTTTTAAATTGCCATTTAACAAATGGATTTATTGGAATATAATTCACATTCCATAAACTTCATTAATTTAAAGTATATAATTCATTCCCAATTTTAGTATATGTGCACAATGGACACCTACTACCATGCTCTAATGTCAAAATATTTCATCCCCATAAAGAGAAACTCTGTGCGCATTTAGCAATCACTCCACATTCCTGCTCGCACTCAGCCGCAGCCAGCCACCAGTCTGTGTCATGTCTCTACAGCTTTGCCTATTCTGGACATGTGATAAATATAGTCTTTTGTGACTGGCTTCTTCCAGTTAGCATAATATTTTCAAGCTCTGTGCATGTGATAACACATATCAATGTATTATTTCTTTTTATTATGAATAATATTCTGTTGCACAGACATACCAAATTTTGTTTATCCATTTATTAGCTCATGGTTGTTTCTACTGTTTGACTATTACGAATAATGCACCTATGAACATTCATGTGCAAGTTTTTATGTGGATATATGTTTTAATTTTCCTTGGGTGCACACCTAGGAGTAGAATCACTGGACAACCCTATTTAACGCTTTGTAGAATGGCCATACTCTCACTGAGCTTGCTGTAGCCAGATCACTTTATTTACAAGGAACAGAAGCTAATCCTAGTTCAACTGCAAGGAGAAGGAAAGGAATTCAGTAGAGAGATGTGGTTTCATTCATATAACTGAAAGAAAAGTTCAGCAATCAGGTCTTAATAATAATAACGGCCACAGTAAACCACAAGTAAATTATATTAAGTATCATATTGAGAGTCTCCCATGGGCCAGTCATTATCCTAAGAGTTTTAAGTGATTAACTTACTTAGTCCTCACAATGATGCTTGGGGCGGGGGTGGGGGATGCAGTTAAAATCCTGATTTTGCAGATGAGGAAACTGAGACTCAGAGAAGTTAAATGAGGAACCCAAGACTACACAGCAGGGAAAAACCAGAGCTTGACTGACCGCACAAAGCCTGTCTTCTGAGTCAGGGCTTCTTACCAACTACCTGCACACAGGAAGCAAAAACACAAGCCTAGTGCTTTATCTAGATAGGAGGAGATAAAGCACAGTTTCTTCCAGTAAGTGGCATACTTGACAGGCTTAGCTGGGGACACTTCACCCTGTAACCAAGGAAGGGAGGTGCCCTGACTGATAAGATCCCCGAATCCTCAGAATGAGGGACTGTCAATCCAAAAAACAAAAGCCCAAGAAGGGCTCCACATTGGAGCAATATGGAATAACAAACAGACAAATAAAATTTACATCAAGTAAGAAAACTCAGAACCCAGAACCCTCTCGTTTTTATATGAATAAACGAAGATAATGGTGACTATGTCAGTATGCATTTAAAAATAGATTACTATCTATGAGGCAACTCCTTCGCACAGAAAAAAGTATTTAAGATTGATTGTTATATTATGAAAAAAAGAATATAGTTTCCGTAAGTTTTTGGATTCAATTTGCAAATCCATTTAAATATAGACTATATTTTAACTGTTACCTTGAAGGAGTCTCCTGCTCAATGTTGCAATAAACCTAAATATCTTTAAACAATGAGGCCAAGTGACAGATTCATTAAATTTCCGCCAGTGTTTAAACTAATACGATAAGCAAAAAGTACTCAAAGGATTCAGCAATAAGTAAACTCACAAGCAGAATGATTTTCAGGTCCTTTTAAACAATCAAATTAGTAAGTTTTGTAATATTTTCTGTAAGTTTTCTTAATGGAAAATTAAGTCTAAATTCAACAACTACTCTGGTATATTTAAGTTATCATTATAAGACTAATCTGTCTTTAAAGCATCAAAAGAGTTTTTGTTATACAGTACTTAACTATCAAACACTGGCTGCGGTTCACCCGCGGTATCATTTCTGTGATTTACCTCACTGCCTCTGCAAATAATTCTAGTATTTTTCAGAGTGGAAAGGGACTTAGCACTAAACAAGCAATTAATGTTTAACACTGTAGCCAGTTTCTTCCTAAACTTGTAACAGCCCGAAATCTCTGTCTACAGCCCACGATTTAGACAGAAGGATCATTTTTTGTTCATCACAATTGGGCATATCGGGCCTTTTTTTCCTATTTACTATAGCAACAGAAACTATTGGGTTCTGTTACATTTTACGCATGGGACTGGTATTTGCCTGCTTGGCCCTGATCTAGGTTTAGAGAACTAACCTCTGTACCTGTTCTTATATACCTATTCCGGAAACACTCCCGTTCTCAGAATAAAGATTATGTTTATCAGCACCCTGCTAAGCCAGGTAATAAGGAGTGGCCCTAGAAAGAGATATAAGCAGAAGTGCTGTGCTGTGGGAACTCTGCAGGAAACAGCTCACGCTTGGGTTTTTCTGGATGCTTGCACTGAAGTTGATGGATGGAGCACGAGCAGCCCATTTGGACTATGAGGCTAACTTGGGAATGGATGCAGTTTTGTTATTCACTGTTGTGAAACAGGTGAGCAAGCCTGGGTCCCTGACACCGGAGGATGCCACTCCAGCCTCGCTCCCAGGACTGGTGAAAGGGAGAGTGAAACTTCTACATGATTAAGTCGTTAGTCTGTATTTTCTGCAAGAAAATCTAATTCTAACTGCTGCAGATACCATCACTTGATTTGCATAATAAAATTCCGAACACTTTACCACCGCCACCGCTCTTCAACAGTCAGCCGTGGCAGGATGTCACACTTTACTTCAAATGGAGGCCACAACGCCATACATGAGATAGATGTAGTCGCCTCCAGAATCATCAAATGCAAGAAACTAAAATTAATTTATATTTTACATGAGTCTGCAGTTTAAAACACGTACGTCAACAACAACACTAAAGTGTCTAGTAAATTGATACACAAAACTGGCAAAGGGTAACTTAGTGAGCACTTACTATGTGACACCAGACTTGATTTAACTTCCGAAGCAGAGCTGGACAGTTAGCCTTCTCATTGTTTTCATGGTAGAGGCAAGGAAACTGAGACTAAAATTTCTTGCCTAAGTTTGCAGTTCTGCACCATAAACCACACAAACCACAATGGTGCATTTTGTGAACTGTTTTAATTATCAAAACGGAAAAAATAAATGTTTGCAGATTTGGCCTCAAGGAAATATAACCTATTAAGATGCAAAAAATACAGATAAATCATTTTAGGACATCTTTTTTTTTTTCTTTCAAAAACATATATGGACAGCAACTTTACTCTTTTAAGCATGGAAACCTCATATGCCAAATTTGAGTATTATACTTAGCCTCAACAGGAAAAATAACAGACTCTTTGACAAAAACCAAAGAAACAAAAGAAAACAAGGGTGGGGTCCACACTCTGCCCTGCCACCCCAGTGCTAACGTCATCTCACGGGAACGTGTCTGAAAGAATTCAGGACTTCCTCAGAGTGGCAAAGGCTTGATATTTGGCAACTCCTAAACTACATAATTTTCCACTCTCATTTATAAAACATTTGTAGATGTGTGTGGACAAGTATAATACGCATAAGAGAGATACTTAAATTAGTAATGGTCATCATTTATTGAGTGTGCACTAAGTATCTGGCGCTGAGCTGGTAAGTGCTTTATGTATGGGATTCCTTCTTAAAGCAACTCCAGGAGGAGGGTACTATGGTGCCCACTTTGCAGATGAAACCCCGTATGACTCAGGGATGCAAAGCTTTTGCCCAGGGCCCCTGCAGAGCTGGTGGGGACACAGGTCGGAATCCAGGCCTCTGCTTTGCTGCTTCCTGTGTACAGCAGGGTTGGAGTTTAGTCTTTCCCACTGACCTCTTGCTCAGTCTCCGAGGACAAAGTGCTTGTTTTTTTTTTTTAAGTGTTTGTTTTTAAATATCCTCAACCCTGACGCAAAACATTTTTTATCACTAAAGAGCCCCACAATTACTTTTACCAGAATGAAGGGAGTAACCTTGTGGTCTCAGGCAGCTTTTAGACTCAGTAATTGCGTTCTGGCTCTTTCAACTTTATTCACAGGGACACTCACAGACCAAAAGCTTTCCAGCTGCAAAGACTCTCACAGCTCACACAAGCCATCTGGGTAGAGTCTGTCCCCAGTGCAGCACAAGGGGAAGCTCACAGGCAAGTGAAATTAGCTTCTGACCTTCCTCTCTGACATCGCACAGTGCTGTGCCTCTCCCCTGAAGCTCCCTTCCTCGTCACCATTACTCCTTGGCGTCACAACTCCAGGCAGCACGTATGGACCCCGTCTCAAATACTGTGTTTCCCCTGACTCCAGCCCCGTGCCAGCCACAAAGCAGTTATTCAATGACTGTTGGCTAGGTCAGCTGATGCCGATGGGTATCCCCGGTGGAGAGTCTCAGGTTCTATAGAATGCAGTTTGAAAATCCTGCTGGAATTTAACCTTCTAACTGCGCACACAAAAAAACTAACATCTCTAAATGTAGTCAGCCCAGCTCTGTGGGCAGATAGCAGCTGGAACATGTTTTACAAAGACAGAACCCTGAGCCCAGTGCCGGTCCACTGACTGAGGACTCTCTGGGAGAGGCCCCAGAGGGTTATATTTAGAATAAATCTCCTGAAGTCATGTTTGGTGCACATTAAAATGTGAAAAGCAGGACTGTGGGGGTTCCTTGCCTGATACCAACAGGTAGCTAGAAGCTCAGAGAACTGAGATCTTTCTCCTGCTTGAGCAGATCAAAGAACCACTGTCTGCAGGGATGGTACCTATAGAGAGTCTGTTCTTGAGTAAGTGATTCATTTCATAAACCTTCAGTGAGAATAGCCCTTCTCTCTGCTCCTTCCTGGGTTCTCTCTGTATTTCCCACAATACCCCCAGATGATTTCCCTCGCACCTGCCTCCCGCCACCACCTGTTAGCTATGAATTTAGTCTGGTACCCAATTCTGAAAATGCCTGAAAGCCTGTGGCTTTCTTTAATGGTGCCACAAACTCTTTACCACCCCTCCTGTGGATTTTGTACCCACGCATTCAAACAGCTGTAAGTCAAAAATACTTGAAAAGAACTGCATCTGTTCTGAAGAAGTGCAGACTCTTTTGTCATCATTCCCTAAACAATGCAATATAACAACTATTTACACAGCATTTACACTGCATTAGGTATCACAAGTAATCTGGAGATGATTTAAAGTATATGAGAGGATATGTGTATGTTGTATGCAAATATCATGCCATTTCATGTCAGGGATTTGAGCGTGGGCAGATTTTGATATCTGAGGAGGTTTCCTGGAATCAATTGTCGTGGATGAAAAATAACTCTAGGATGAAGTGACGCGATGTTACTTCTGAAGCTAGCTTATAAAAGTCATGCAGCTTCTCTACCTAGTTCTCTGGGTAGAAGGGACACTCTCTCAGAATCTGGCTGCCAGGCCACAGAGGCCCAAGTCTCATGCAGAAGTCACACGGATGTGCTCTGGTGGACCTGTTGTCCCCAACTGTCACTTCAGCTCAACCCTGAGCCGAGAGCCACGAATGAAGAACCCTCAGCCATCTCAACAACCTTCAGCATGGAGTCTTCTCTGAATGGTGGCAGTGAGACAAACTACCCTGCTGAGTGCTGTCCAAACCCTTGACCCACAGAACCCATGACCATAATGAAATAGTTGTCTTGTGTCTCTAATTTTGGAATGTTTGGTATTTGAGATCGGTAACTAGCCAGGAGCTGCAACTGAGCGTTCCACAAAAAGTTGAAATGAAACATAGAGAAATAATGCTCATCTCTTCACCTTCTTCCTGGGAGGTGCCATATTTTGGAGACTGTTGCTGTTCACCCAGGGTCAAGATTCTACTTGAGTTACAGTAACAGAAAAACTCCATAAAGAATAGGACTGAGTATTGCTACCTATTTTCTCTCACAAGGGATCCCAAGATAAGGCGCTGCTGGGTTTGACTGCAGTGCTTAAAGATGCCCTCAGGGATCAAGACCTCTCTAGCCCTTAACCTTGCCATCAAAGATGCTGCTCCCACTTTAGATATCGAGTGTGTTAAAACAAAGTCAAATACAATTTTTAAAAAAAGTGATTCTGTTACAGGAAAATATAGGAGACAGGCCTTGGGGACGACATTACTAGCAATGCCTCCATCTGCTCTGCTGGAAAACAGAAGTATAAACTCCGCCTCTTCCTCAGTCCCATGACCGATCTTGTGTGTTCTATCTACTTGGCCACATATGAACCACATCTACCTCCTGGCCAGTTCCTTTAGCCAGATCTCTACATCTCGCAGACAACTGAAAACACGTCCACTGCCAACTCCTATCCTGGAAAACTTTCCAGAGCGTTGACCTGCTCTCAAAAAAGCCTGCACTCTCTCACTGGACTTCACGGGTTCTGTGGGATAGAGGACACACTACATATATCCTGCTCACACACCTACTTCAGAGTGAGAGTCCAAGAGACCTGACCTTGGAAGATATCACATACCTTCGTGACCATATCTCACGATGGCGAAATGCCTGGTCCCAGACAGAAGGGACTCTCTGGGGATGGGAACTACGTCATGTGCCCCTCTATGTCCCTAGCACTTAAGACAGAATCTGGAACATATTAGGTCCTATCCAATTTTTACTGGATGGACGAAAGACCGATTGCACCTCTCCTTCAGGATTTCTCCATACTACTGAGAAATATTACTTAATAAGTAAGCGGCCACAAATGTATAAGGCAGCATCAGATTCTAAGAGATAATAGGGTTTTGTACATCAGAAGGATGAGGTCAACTCTACCTTGAAAAGAGGGGCTCACATTGGACTGGAGGGGTTCGGGAGCTGGAGAGTCTTGCAGGGAGCCAGTGGCTCATATGCAAAACTTAGTGGCTTTTCTAGAAGGAATGGTGAATACCCTCTTGGTCAATGTGAGTAGGACCTAGGTACAGTAGGTGGGCAGGACACTTGATTTAAATATTAATTTGTAGGTTTGGGCTCCTATATGTTCCCACTTCAAGGCTAAAGTGAAGCCCTTGATGTTTCCTGGCCTCAGGGACTGCTGCCCAAGGGAAAGTTAGGAGCTGAGGATGGTCTGGGTTCTTGGAAATCAAACTGCATAGAAAAAGGGAATGGGAGTCCACTTCTAAGAACATGAGGATGAAAAGGAAGCATAAGATGTCCAAAACTGGGTATCAGCTGATGCCATGGAGAGTAGATACCACCACTCCAGGGGGGCACCTTACAGACAGCTGAGCAGGAAAAGCCAGGTGTCCCTGATATAGTGAGTTCAATAATGTCTCCCTCAAACTCTTGATATAGGGAACCTCAGAATGTCACTTATTTGGAAGTAGGGTCTTTGTGTATGTAATTAGTTAGATAAGTTAAGATGAGATCATACTGGATTAGGATAAGTCCTAAATTCAATGACTGGTGGCCTTACAAGAGGAACACACTCATATACACACACATACTCACACACACACACATACTTGCACATACACACCTGTGGAAAATAGATATAGGGATGATGGGCCAACAAGCCAAGGAAGGCCAAGGATTGCCAAGAAGCTAGGAAAGACTCACAGAACGGTCTCTCAGAAACTCCGAGAGAGAACGCCCTCACCTATACCTTCATGTCAAACTTCCAGCTGCTTGAACTGAGAGAAGAAATTTCTGCTGTCCTTGGCCACCTTGTTTTTGGTAAGTTGGGATGCAGCCCTAGGGATCTCCTATATTGGGGAAGGCTGGAGCGGGTGATAAGAATGCTAAGGAGCCCGAGTCCTGCAGGTCCTGCAGCCCATGACAGTGGCTAGCCCTGCAGAGGCAGTGGGGGGTTATTGGGCATTCTCCCTCCAGACTCTTCTACACCTTGTCTGCTGGGAGCCCCCATAACAGTTACGTATTCTACAGCCCAGCAACATGGAAACCTACGTGTTTTTTTTTTTTTTTTTTTTTTGGTCCTGGGGATCCAACCCAGGGCCTTGTGTTTTCTAGGTGAGTGCTGTACCACTGAGCTAAATCCCCAACCCCATGTTTTTAAGAACATAAAAACATAATTTAAGCAGAGCTTCTGAGTCATGCCTGCTGAGACAGGTTTTGTAAACAGAAGTGTTAGGAGAGGGCAAGTGAGAAACACACGCCAGAACCCTGTGAAGAACCTTAAACTGGTTATGGTGGCACACACCAATCATCCTAGAACAATGGGAGGGTGAGGATGGAGCATCTCAACTTCAAACCCAGCCCGGGCAACTTACTGACTTATTGAGACTCTGTCGCAAAAAAATAAAAACAGCTGGAGATGTAGCTCAGCATAGAGGTCTTGGGTTCAATCCCCAGTACTAAGAGCAAAAAACAAAAGGACCTTAGCTGCTAGACTGAGAAATTTGGATGTACTTTCCTAGGCAGTGTGGAACCATGGAGATGTTAAGGGCTTTAAGCTTGGGACTGTTCTACAGAAAAGAAGAGGGAGGAAATGAATCCAGCTGCAGTTATCAGGTGCATGGCTACAAGCAAGAATCACGAACTCAAGTGGCTTGAACAAAATATTTTCATTGACTCACACAGCAGAAAGTCTGGAGGCAGATTTAGAAATGATATGACCAGGACCTTGGATCCACTTATGTAGTAGTCAACTTCCCATTGCTACACCAAAATACCTGACGCAGGCTACTTATGAAGCAAAGAGAAGTTTATTTAGTTCCAGGATCGGGCACTCCACTGAGGTAGCCTTTTGTGAGGGTAGTAGATGAGGGCACTCATGTTGGGATCCTACTGGGAACAAACACTCAGAGCAGAAAGAGAATGGGCAGGGTCCCTCCGTCCCCTCCAAAAGCAGGCCCCTGAGACCTAAGAAACACTCACAGGTCTCACTTCTTAAAACTCCACAGCACTTCCCAATATTTCCATTCTGGCGACCAAAACTTTAACATATGAACCGCTGCGGGACACATGAAACAACAAGTCCCACTTTTATAGCAACTCATCTCCCATTTGACTTCCTTCAGGAGACCAAGATATCTCCCAGAAGGAGAAAAAAAAAAAAATATGTTAAAAGCTCCCTTCCTTTCCATTTTTTTTTTTTTCAGTGCTGGGGATTGAACCTAGGACCTTCCACATTCTAGGCAAGTGTCCTCCATCACTAAGCCAATGATTACTTCTCTCCCCCCACCCCTTTTTCTGTAGCAGGGATTGAATCCAGGGTCTTCTTGTCGAGCTACACCCCTAGGCTTCTTTATTTATTTATTTATTTATTTATTTAATTTCAAGCCAGGGTCTCATCAAGTTGCTAGGTGGCCCTGGGTGGCCTCAGACTTGTGACCCTTGTGAATCGGCCTCCTACCATTCTGGGAGCACAGGTCTGAACCACCATGCCTCTGGCTCAGGGCTTACTCTTAAGAACATTTTTTTTTTTTTCCTAGAGAGCTCATGCATGTTTCTCTCCTTATCTGGGTGGTCCAAACAGTGATTAAATCTCACTCCTGAGCCAATTTCTGGGTGAGCTTAGTGGTCATGAGTGACTGAAACTAATGAGCTGGCTTAGCATGGATCTTGGGTCAAATATATGTGAGGAATGTACATTGTATGAGTTCTGCCAACTAGTTCTGCTAACTTAAATGCCTGCCAAGATCCTCAGGCAGATCTTGAGGAGGGGGCTGTTCAGGGCTCTGCGCCTTATGTCTCTTAATGCAAGATCTCCCAGATGGCTCTCCTTGTATAGGGTCGCCCAGGGAGTGGACACATGCTGCGTGGAGAGCCTGAGCAGGCTAGGTTGGTGACCTATTACCCTGAGGAGGAGGCCTGCCGATCAGATACTTCTCCTTGAAAACCAAAAATATGGAGTGGGTCAACAGGGAGGAGAGAAGCTAAAAGGGTTGTTTCAACAGCTGCCACTGTGTAGAGGGGCTGTGGGAACAAATCATGCAGAAAATTGTAGGGACTGTCCCAGGCCCTTAGCAGAGAAAGCCTAAGGACAAGGACAGAACAGAGACACACAGGACCGGCACAGGAGCACAGACAGACAGTCTCTCCTTCAGCTTCCCAGTTACAATTTTAGTCTGTACACCCTAAGCGCGCCCTCTTTTTCCTAAGGAAGTCTGAATTGTGCACAACCCCAAGAACTAAGGATAGCACCGTCCAGAACACAGAGCACCGCCTGCCGACCCCTCTGCACTCCTCCCCCACCAGCCAGGCAGCCCCACCCTTCCCTGTGCAATCGCTCAAATGGGATCAGAACCCATTAGGATCTTGCCAAGGAAGGGGGGTAGGACGCAATCAATTTCCTTAACTGTCATTACTGAGAGCTTGGCTGGAGCTCTGAACTTGTGGGAGGTGGTGGTGAGCACTGAATCAATGTCAGGGCTCCCAGGAGACCTGCTCCGAAGGCACCCCCCGCAATGACTATTACCAGCTGTTCTCCTGCAGGCCGTGCTGGGAGGCACACTCAGGGTGACAG
Organism: Hystrix cristata; assembly: GCA_004026905.1. Lineage (NCBI taxonomy): Eukaryota > Metazoa > Chordata > Mammalia > Rodentia > Hystricidae > Hystrix > Hystrix cristata. The sequence goes on from PVJO010009320.1 coordinate 52,808, forward strand.
AAAAGAAGGAGGCACACAGCTCCGTTCTTCCAGCTTCCTCCTGGAAATGCTCCAGGTGTCAGAAACGAAGGAAGAAACGAGGAAGAAGGAAAGAAGGGAGGGAGGGAGCAAGGGGAAGAGGAAAGAAGGAAAAAAGGGACAGCTAGGGAGAGAAGCCTTGTCTGCTTCCTGGGAAGAAATGTGTTGTAACAGAAAGGAAGTGGGTCCGAGAGAAAAGCCGCTGTCTGGGTTAACCCACCAGACTGGGAACAGATGCAGCTGACATTCGTCCTCTCATTCAGATGAGCTGTTTTCTGTACGTTTCACCACAGCGTCACTTTACAGGGAACTTCATCTCACTGTGGAGTCAGCCAGGGAACCTACCAAGAACCCAGGGATGCAAGTGAGCTGGGTGGCAACTGGAACAGCGGGATGACCTGGGGGTACTTATATGCCTAATGGGAACTTCTCTCCATAGAATGTACTAGGACACAGTAGTACAGTCTTAACATTGATACAGTATTTTTCCATTCTCCTTGCCATTAAAGACACTACACTTCTTTTGCTAATTCATCCAGCAACTGACTCTTTACTGAGGATCTACCATGTAACCTGCCAAGAACTGCGGTCAGCAGGGAGAAACACACAGTACGTTCCCATCCACAGCAAGCTCAGCCACAGCCACACAGCCAGGGAGATGTGCACATCCGCAGGGCTCAGTGTTCCCTGTGAGGCCAGCAGGGTGGGCACCCAAGTTGTTTCTGGTGAGGAGTCTGAGCTTCATTCACCTCTGCATGTGCATGCCAGAGGTCCATGCTAGAAGATGCTGCTGGAAGATCCTGAGAGGGCAGTCGCTGGGGTTCCTGGAACTCTGCTTTCCCTCTCCCCAAGAAAGCATTTTGGGGAATGTCTGGTGCAGTGAAATCTCACCAGTTTCAGAAAAAGCAAAGCTCTTTCCAGGAAGGTCAGATCTCATCTTCGGCATCTAAACCAAAACCGACTGGTCAGGCAAGAGGGCTCAGGGCAGCTCATGAAACACCCAACCTTTTCTCTGGAACTCATGATGGCAAGAAAAAGACCCGCAGCGGGGCTGGGAGGCAGCTGGCATATTTCTGTGCTCTTTGTTTTGTTCTCTCATTTTCTCTGTATACCCTCTTTTCCTTCCCTTTCGAGTGGTTAACAGCCCCGCTCTCCCAAAACCTATTTCTCTTCTCTGAATATCTTTCTTCTCTCCGTGGAGTCTTTCCTAGCACCTCCCCCTGACCCCTGGGGCACTCCATCTGCCTGAATGGGCAGGGACCTGCTCTGCACAGGGCCACAGTGGACGGGGCCAGAGCGTGCAGGCGATATGAGGTTCGGTTCCAAGTGCTCTACGTGCACCAATTCGCTGCATTATCACAATCGCTTTATCCGACAGATGATGCTAACGAAAGCACCGCACACAGATTCAGAACTAGCTCAAGTCCCTTCAGCACTGCCTGGGCACGCAGGGTTTGCACCCGGCCGAGTCCCTACCCCACCGCAGCCCTCTGAGGAGTGAAGGGCTCGCAGCGCCGTCCTCTTCCACCGCAAAAGGCTCATCTCTCCCACTGGAGCAGCGGGAGCTGCAAAAATGAACGAAGCCCTGGGCACCTTTTCCTCTAACATTCCAAGAGTTGCCAAAGAGGCAGTCCTGTAGAGCGGATAAAAGCTGCAAAACCAGATTTTTTAGAAATGCTCTTAATCTTGTGCTCAGCACTGAGCCAGCATTCTGCCCTTCAGCAAAAGAAGCCTCCGCAGCCCTCACGTTTCCAAGAGAGGGAGGGCAAACCTTATTTCCAACCCCAGAGTCAGAGCCCCAGGCTGCCTCAGGGCCGGCCCCTGCCCGCCTTCCCGCGGCCCAGCCTTTCCCAGCCCTGGATCCTGGTACGCCTCTTGCCTAGGGGGGTAAACTCCGCGGCGGTCTGGACCGAAGGGCTGACTCTCGGCCTCGCCAGTCCTAGGTCCCCGCAGTGGTCCTCTGTCCGCCTTCCTAAAGCCCACCTCGAGTCCCGCGCCCTTAGAGGAAGTCAGTGTCTCTGCCCGTCTCCAGCTGGGGGAGCGGCCCCTCTCGGCTCTTCTGGGCACCGGCACGTCCTTTGGTGTGCGCCCGTCGCCTGCCTCCTCCCCCGCTGACCCCACCGGCCCCGGCCGCCCGGGCGCTCTTCCCTAGCCTCGCCAGGGTGTGGCGGCGGCCCGCTGCGGAGAGTCGCGGAGCCGTCCCCGCGGAGCTCCTCTTCGGCCGGCCGACGGTCCCCGCCCCGCCACCGCGGCCTCCAGCATCTCCCCGGCCCGGCCTCGGCCCAGCCCGCTGCGGTCCACGTGGCTCGGCAGAGCTATATTCGGCTCGCAGGAAGCCCCGGCGAGGGGAAAGCCGAGCCGAGGCCGGCGGGAGGGGCGCCGGGGCCGCGGAGCGCCGGGGGCGGGCGCGGGGCGGAGGAAGGGGAGGGCCGTGCGCCGGAGAGGCGGTGGCCGGGCTCGGCGTGCCCGGCTCGCGCCCCGGCCGGTCAGGGAAGGCGGCCCCTGCTCGGTGGCCCCGCCTCCCGCTCCCGTTACACCCGGGGGAAGGTGTTCCCGAGACCGCTCCCATCCTCTCCCCGCCTCCCGCGTCCCCGGCGCTAGCCTCCGGCGGCGCAGCCCCACTATGCCAGACAGTTTCGACACTTTGCAAAGACAAAGAGCCCTCGACCAGAGGGAGGAGAGAGAGGAGGAAGAGGAGGAGGAGAGAGGGGAGCCAGAGGCGATGTGAGCCGCGCGTGGGGTGAGTATTCGGTACTCCCCCATATACTCCTCCGAGACCCCTCCCTGCCCAAAGCCGGGAAACTCCAGCGTGTCTCCTGCCCGGTGAGCGCGCGCGGAGCCTTTGGCTGCTCGGGGTGCGCTGGGGGCTGTGTCCGCGCTACTTAGGGCACTGGCAGTTTCGCGTGTTCTCCGAGTGTAGGGATGGTTGTCCGACCCGGGAACCGAAGAGTGGGAAGGGGACCAGGGGAGTGTGACAGTGGCGGTGGAACTGAAGACCCCGCCCGGGAGGAAAGAAAACCCTAGGGAGACCCCTTTCCTACCGTGGTGACCACCAGAGTCTCCGGGAGAGGAAGGAGGGTCTTTGGGGCTGCAGAGGAGCTGCCAGGAACCTAACAACGGTCGGGGAGTGGTCCTGGAGCGGCCCCAGTGACACTGCGTCCCGCGCCGGTTGGGTCTCTCCAGCCGGGGCCGCCGTGGGGCGCGATCCCGGGGAAGCAGGTCCCAGGCTCTTCGGAGTGGACACAGGATCTCGGGCTGGGACTCCACCTCCGGGGCGGGTGGAGGCCGCCGGGGGTCCGGACCAAAGGCCATGGATAAGTATCTGGATTGTGTCCCCATCTGCTGTGAGCAGGCGCAGACCCGGGAGGAGGCTGTCGGCGCCCGGGACGCCTCCAGGCTGCGCCGCTTCGCATCCGGGGGAGAAGTTGGCGCCTGGGATCGGGCAGCCGGACGCGGAGAAGGGGAAGAGGGCAAGAGGGGATCCGGGTGGGCGAAGGGAGCACGGCGGGAGTGGTGGGGGTGACGGCAACTCAAAACTCCAGATCCGCCCCAGCCCCTTTAGGCACCGCAGCTGCCAGAAATAATGTGAAAAAAAAGTTAGCAACTTGTATGCGTCTCCAGCGCGAGTGACCCGCGTAGGGCAGGGTCTGCCGCTCTTAGGAGCGCACGTCCTCCGTAACGGTGACTCTGGGTGAGGCAACTTGGTGGCAGTCCAGCTCGCTAAGAACCGGGATGGCGGCGCAACTTTCCGCTCCCCGTTTCTCTAGGCTCCAGTGTTTGATCGTGACCTTGCAGGAGGAAGAGCAGCTGAACTTGCGATAGGGGTTGAGGCTGCGCCCAGGTTAGCACAGATAAGCCCAAGCGCGCCTTTGCGGTCCTCGGGAAAGGGCGCAACCCCTGGTCGGCTGCAGCCCCAAGTTTCTAATCTTTCCTACGAGAGGGTCCTGGCCGCTCGGCGCCTGTCGCACGCGGGGCTTGGTGGCGCCCAGTGAGGGGACACGTGCGGGCCCACAGCGCGCGAGTGGCTAGGGACTGGGCCGGCCACAGCTTCTCCTGGGCCCGGCGAGCCCCGCAGGAGACAACTGTGACCCTGAAGTCAGGGACACGCTCGCGGTGGCGCATTCGGTGAATCTTCACGTGTGTTTTGGGGACTCTTCCCCTCCCTCCCACGGCTCTCTCAAGTCCCCACGCCTAGCCAGTCTGCGCCTAGTTGATCCCCCGGAGACACCTAGCGCCCACCGCGGCTCTGCGGTTGTCTGTATTGGGGAAGAGGAGGGGGACGGCGGAAGGCTCAGCAGAAGGAACAAGGATGTGAGCGGGAAACGATGTTGCGCCGGTGTCGCCCATGGCGCGCTAGGCAGGTGCTAACGCTTCGATCAGGGAAAAATCTTACAGCGTGGAGGATGCTGGCAAAGGGCGCGAGGCCCCAAGTCTCCTTCCGCTTCCTATTTCGACTGCTGAGTTAAAATTCGCGTACCCGGCCCATCCCTGTGGCTTCCGGCTGTGCCTTGAGCACCTACTGCGTGCGCGCTCTGCTCGGGGCCTGTTCCTGGAAGCTGCGGTCCACGCCCCCTGGTTTTCTGTACTCGGTGCTGGCGGAGCAAGCGCGGCCCGGGGGCTCGAAAAGGCGAGGCGCACTGCCCCCTGCTGGCTGCTCTGCGACCCGCCGCTTGGCTCCCTGGTGTGCAAGGGGGACCGAGGCCTCAGGCCTGCAGTCCCGCGCTCACTGCGCCTTCCAGCACAGCACCTCCCCTTCCTGCCCAGGCGCCAGGCTCCGGCCATTGTCTCAAATCTCAAGGTTGAAATGAGAGAGTGGAGATCACCTGTGCCCCCTGCCTCTGCCCAGACCCGGGTGCCGAGAGGGGAGACCAGGTGCCTGGTCTCCCATCACCTGCCTTTAAACATGAGACAACCTCCTGGCCTCAGTTTCCTTATCTATAAAGTAGGGTCATTACTACTATCTCCAAAAGCTGTTCTATAGAACAGAGATTACAGAGAATTGTGTAAGAGTACATGTAGATGTGTAATGTGTGTGCGTGTATTCATACTCGTGTGTGTACCTGCACATGCACGTCTGTGTGTGTATCCTGACTCCAGGTCTAGGGGACAGTGCTGTCGCACAGTTTCTGTTGAGTAAAGAAAGAATGAATCGAGGACCGAGCAGGGGCTCCCTCCCTTGCCTTCTGTGGCAGGAGGCCACAGCACCCACCGGATCACTGGGAGGCCAGGAAGTGCTACTGGAGGTGATGCCGAGGGTGTGCACCTGCACCTTTCTCTGAGCTGCTGGGTTTTTTTGGAGGGGGAGTGGTACAGGGGATTGGGCCTTGGCACTGAACTACATCCCCAGCACCTTAATTTTTTTTTTTTTTTTTTTTGAGACAGAGTCTCTCTAAGTTACCTGACCTGGGTTTGAGCTCACGATTTTCTTGCCTCAGCTCCCCCAGTGTCCTTGGATTATAGGCATATGTACTAGGCCTGCCTGAACTGTTGTCGTGCTGGTTGTAGCTAGGACAGTATGCCCACTCCCAGCGGCCTTCACCAGCATTCCTGAAGTCTTGGGACCTCCATCCACATAGTTGGCAGCCCCCAACATCAGGAGCTCTCGGTCCCCAAATATGGGGGACTGGATCCCTGTGTGGGAGCTTCTGAGTCCCGGACTCTCAGGGCAGTGTTGGGACTTGGTGCCGATGGAGTTCTGTCTGCTGCCCCACCAATGTCTCCCCAAGCCAGGGCACCCCCTACAGCAGGCAGGTGGCCAGCAGGCCCTGGGGAAGGAGCCTCAGGAAGTGAGCTGTTACGACTCTCCTCCTCAGTTTACCTTGCTGAAGGTGGTTTCTGTTAGGAGATTGTTGACTGGAGGGTTTATAGCCGGACAGGGCTTTGCGCCATGAGATCTGAATCTTACCTCTCACCCACTCTGCTCCCACACCACAGAAAGGATTCAGAAAAAAGAAAATACAACCCACCAGTCATCTTGTCCATGTACAGTAGTCTCTTGTCCTTAAATAGGTCCCAAGACCCCTGCCGAATGCCTGAGACTTTGGATAGTACCTGCCCTGTATCCACAGATGCTGTACTTTTTCCTATGTGTATGTAACTATGATAAAGTTTCATTTATAAACTAGACACAGGAAAAGATTAGCAACAGCTAATAATAAAATAGAATGATTATAGCAATAACTATAATAAAAGTTATCTAAAACTTATAAACTGTTATTTCTGGAATTTTCCATGTACTATTTTTGGACCGTGATTGGTTACATGTAACTGAATGTGGAAGGCCGATCTGGGGACAGACAAGGGGCACTGCTGTCACACTTTCCTGTGAGTCCTGTGTGCATGCGTATGTGCACATACTGCTCAGGCTTGCCAGGAGGGATTCTAGAGGGAGTCTCACATGTGGCTTTGGTAAGCTGGGTCACCGAGCGCATGTGTCACCCTGCCCCTGGCAGACCTGAGAATCTGACCTGCTCTAATTTGGTCAGAAAAGCTCAGACGAGGGCCCCCATAAAAGCCTACATTTTGGTCTCAGTGCCAATGCTTGATTGCTTTGCAGCCTGACACCCAAAACTATTTTGGGCTCCGGGGCCTGGTTTCACTCACTGCAAACCGGGAGGCTATGTGACTGCCAGTAGTCACCTTCGGCCCGTGGTGCAGACGGCCCCTCCTCCTTTGCATTTGCTCCAGTCCTCCTCAAAGCCAGCCCGGCAACCCAGCCCTGCTTGGGGAGACTGGATCATCCACTACTCATGCCAGGGGCACCCTCCTCTTACGGTGGCACTCTGGGGCTTTCGGGTAACATACTCACTTGGAGAAGTTATTTTCCAGCAGTTCTTGTTACTGGGTTTTGCAAAATGTCCCAGAAGTTTCAGAAGTAATGGCAGAGGGAAGTCTGTGGAGACTCCCAGGATTGCAAATAGGAACGCAGAGTGCCAGGGTTGCCTGTCTGCGAGCTGAAAATGACCTTAGGAATCAATTTGTTCAACCTTTTCACTTTAATACAAAATATGAGGCCCAGGGGGGATATCACCAGGACTGTGGGGGACGGAGCTGATAGGTTAACCTTTTGCACTCTCTGTTCTGCAAACTGACTCTTTTCATACACTGAAGTTGTGGTTACCTGATTGGAAACATACCTAGGAAAATCCCGGGGTTTACAGTTTATTTGCTTTTGTTGGTGGTGATGGTTGGATTGTTTGGGTTCAGCTAAGCCAGCATTGCAAGGAGCAGGAGATACAAGATATGAGGTCCTTGTTTCCCTGCCTTCACAGAGGTCCCAGTGTCGTGGGAGGTATGGGGAACATAGAGTTATGCCCTGTATAATGTGGGCTAGAATGCAGACACGCTTTGCTGAGATGAGGCGAAGGCGGAGAAGTTCCCTCTGCCTTGGGCCCACAGAAGGATTCTTGAGGAGACAAAGCCTCAGGAACCCGAGGTCTCTTCTACAGACAAATTGCTCTGTGGGCATTTCCTCAAGCACACAGGACCAATATCAAAGTATCTTGCAGCCTGTGTTTGCGTGCAAGAAAAATGAGTAAGAGATTGGCCGTAGTCTCTTCTGCATGACAACATAGAGATTAGGGACCCGGGATTTTCTAGTTCTGTGCTTTGGCCCCGTTTCTCTCGATGTATCCTGACATCTGGTTTGTTTTTCCTGGGAAGGGTGGGGACAGCCCAATCAGGCTGTAGGGCCCTAACTTGTGTGAGACTCAGAGTCACGGGCCTCAGAATGAGTGTGTACAAAGCAGAATGCATAGCGGCTGCCTTGTGTGATCTTTAAAACTAAAGCCTAAGGCTGCATTGCTGTTTTCTTTCCCTTCCCTTCTCTTTCCTTCCTTCCTCTGCCCTCTTCTCCCCTCCCACACCCTCCCCTCCGGCCCTTTCCCTTCTCTCTCCTTTTTTCTTTCTTCCTTCCTTCTTTTCTCTCTTTCTTTCTCCCACTCTCTTCCCCCGCTCCTCTTTCTTTTTTCTTCCTTCCTTCTTTCCTTTCATCTTTCCTTTTCCCTTCCTTTCTCCTTCCCTCCTTCTCTCCTTCTCTTTTTTCCTCCTTTTCTTTCCTTTCCTTGTACTGGGGATTGATCCCAGGGGCCTTTGCACTTAGCTACACACCCAGCACTTTTTTATTTTTTGAGACAATGTCTCACTAAGGCTCTAAATTGCCCCGGCCAAACTGGAACTTGTGATCTGCTGCCTCAACCTCCCTCAGGGCTGGGATTATAGCCATGTGCCATCCTGCCTGGCCTAATGCTGTATTTCTCATATTTGTCTGTACATTTCATCTTTGGTTTGAATAGTTGATTTGGGAGGGTAGGTTTAAGAGTGTGGAGGCAACATGGAGAAGAACATGCCAGGTCTTAGGCATATGCTGACACAGGCTGGCTGTGTGACCGAACAGGCCTTGCATCCCTTGTGCCAGGCCTGCTGGGCATGTGGGCTCTGCTCTGGGTTGCAGGGACCCTGGGAACCTGAAAGGACGGGGTGCTTCAGGGAGTTGTGTGTGGGAGTCCCAGAGCCTCCCAGATTCCAGCTGAATTAAGAAAGATTTTGTGGGGGCAGAACATCCACAAGGAGGAACACACTGAGTCAGAAAGTTCTGGAAAGCTTATAGAACAACACTGGAAATAGGAAGCTGGTTAAAGTAAAAGGGACCCCCTGGAAGCAGCAAGGTCTAAGGACTTGGTCCAAGTAACTACACTTCTCATTCTTATGGGTCGTGCACTTGTAAAACTGTGAAGTTTCTTTTTCCCTAGGGCAAGATATAGCCAGCACAAGGGCCTAAGAAACCTTCCAAAGTGCTGTTGCCAAGGGCAGTAAGTGTGTCCTGGGTGGGGGTAGGCAAGACAGGGTGCTGTGCCCCAAGAGCTTGGGCCACCAGACTGAGCCGCCCCTTGTGGCCTGGCTCGTCAACAGGGGAAATGACTTGGGTCAAGTTTAAGGTGCTTGGAGTGGGTTCTGTCTATCCTGGTTACCACCTGGACTATTGTTAAGGGCTGTGGTATCAGGATATTTCCCTGGCAGGAAACCCTTGGCCTAGAACTCAGACTTTCTGGGTCCAAGGCCTGTCCCGTCCATCTGCTCTTGGTGGAGAACCTTGGGCAACATCTCTCCATGTCTGAACTAGGGGATGGCAGTGTAAGGTCCCACTCTACCTCTATCACATGGGTCCACAGGGCAAAGCTCTTGGACAGTTTTAGTAGCATTTGCTTTTTACTAAGTGTTTAGTGTATGCCTAGCAGGGTCAAGTGTTTTAAACACCTGATGGGAACACGTGTAGAGAGCTGAATAAAGGGCATGTTTTCTGAGGGCACTTGGGATCTCAGCAAGGGATGCACAGTACAGGACCTGATCCCCACCCCAGAGAAGAGGCAAAGAGAGTGAGGGGCTGGGACGCTGTAGGAAGAGTTGACAGAGGGTCCTGGGAGAGAGGGGGAGACACTCTCAGACCCACAGAGTCCTGCCTGCTCTCCAGTCCCAGCCTCCTGGAACTGAGCCCGCAGCAGAGGCAGGGAGCTCTCTGATGGAGCCTCCTGAGGATGGGCGCAGTGGAGCAGGCCTGGAGTCTGGAGGAAAGAGGTCACACACATACCTGCAGTCACACTGATTCTGCAACAGCCCCAGACAGGGGTAGGTCATTGGTCATTGGCTTCCAGAAGGACAGGCGACAAGCCCAGAAATGGGAGGGTAAGTCTCTCACCCAAGGCCACCCAGCAACCACTGTGTCTGACAGCTCCTAGTAAAATACACGCATTAAATGTAAAGTGTTGGGAACACCTTTATTGGTCAGTTTTCTGTTGCTATGAAAGTAATCATTATGGGCTTCAAACATGTACTAGTACGAATTAAAAAAAAAATACTTGAGGCTGGGTAACTTGTACAGAAAAGAGGTTTACTAGCTCAATTTGAGAGGCTGAAAGTCCAAACAGTGTGGCACAGTGTCTGCTGAGGTCTGTTGGCTGCGTCCCCTCGTGGCAAAAAGCACCGTGCCTGGGGTATGTGTGTCACAGACCATGTGGAGGCCCAGGAGGCCAGGGAGTGGGAGGAGCAGGCTTATGGCCTCCCGCTAGGCCCCATCTCTTCAAGGCCCCGTTAACTTCACTCCTCTGGGAACCAAGATTCCAACATATGAGCACATTTCCCCTTAGGGGAACACACTACATCCCAACCATGGTAGCCCTGAGGTTGTTATCAGTAGCATCGCGATGCGAAGCAGAATAGCTTCACTGCTGAGATTTGCCTGGGTTTCAGTCTGAGCCTTGTCAGGTACTCCTCAGTGATCACATTACTTACTTCTATGCCTCAGTTTCAAAAATATGTTTTTTACAGTTGATGTGAAAACAAACAAGTCTGTTCATTAAGGAATTCAGCATACATCCTGATGCGTAAGAATTGCACAATGAATGTTAGTTTTTATTCCTGAGAAGGTCAAAATTTGGACAGGTTGGGGTGGGGGTGGGCTGTGCTCTGTGACAACCTTTTCTTATTGGCCTATTTGGTATTCGAATAGTATTATTGAAATATTTGTATGTTAAGAATTTCTTTGTTCCAGTAAGTCTGGGGATTTGGAGAACATTTCTCTAGGTCTCTGCACAGATATAATTTGTGAATATAATTTCTCCTCCAAGATTCATAAAAGTTATCTAACAAGTAATGAGCCTAAATCCTTTAAGAGAATGTAAAATAAGGTAAAAAATCAAAATAATTCAGAAAATCAAAAACAGAAGAACATTAGTTCCAAATTATTTGGCAGAAATCAAAAGGGATTTACAAATGACTGTTGGAAAGTCCACATGAGTGTTCAAAGAAACTACTTTCTCAGAATTGCACTAGGTACAGTAAAAAAAAAAAAATAGAAACTCAAATAGATGCATTATAATAAATTTTGCTACATTCAAAACAAAACAGAAATCCATTAGAGTCCACAGTGAACTAATAGACCAGAGTGACTAAAAATTTCTTTGTGCATATTTGCTTAGCAGAGAGCTTTCAAGAAAATCACAACCAAAGCAAACCCAGCTATTTCTCTTAACTGAGAAGATGGAAAGACTCCAAAATCTTATTTCATGCTCAACAAGCCAAGAATGACTCCACATGAAAGACAAAAATCCATCTAATTGGGCATTTACCTTCGCAGAAATAAAAGGTCCAGTGGAAAGAAAAAAAAAAAAAGTAAAAAACCTCTTTCCTTAGATCCTTAGAAGACTAGACCAGAGCCCAAAGTAAGTCTCCTGAATTTACTGGTCAAGAAATGAAGGGCTCCACATCCCTCTCTCTGTTTTATGTATTGTGGCCGTGACACAGGACAGAACCTCCCGTGGTCTGACAGCCCAGATACCTCGGGAGCAAAGACCTCTACAAGCACAGCCATCGACCTCTGCAGCCAGGACCAGCTGGCCCTCAGCTCAGCTTTTCTGGGCCAGGCTGGGTGGAGGCCCTCCGTGTTTTACAAATGAAGACAGAGTTTCGGAAGAGAAATGACTTACTAGAGCCACACAGCTCCAGTGGGCACCCAGATGGTCATGGGCCTGCAATTCCCTTGGCCGTTAGTGACCGCTCTTGGTGGGGAGCCACACCCCACCTTCAGCAGCCTGCCAGACCCCTGTCCTTTCCCTGACCTCACAGACAAGGAGAACAGATGATCGCTAGGTGACTTGTTCTGCACTGGGCCCTGTGGGAGGAAAAGACAGAGCAGGCCTCTAACCCGGAGGCCACGGCTATACCCCAGCACACCAAAGCCTTGTTTCCACCTCACCCTAGACACCTCCATTTCTCGGCCAAGTCTGAGAATAGTGAAAGTCCACGTACCTAAGTCAACATCTGTAGTGAAAACATTATCATCATGGCTGCCTCGCGACAGACAGACATGACAACATGGCCAGTGTGCCGCCATAGACAGCCTATGTGAAGTAGTTCCAGAGGAGCCAGAGCTGGAACCAGAACCCAAAGCACTTGCTGCTTCCTAAGTTTTAGACTTAGACCAACAATTTTAATCCTCCCAGAGGCTGGGGCTTTGTTATGATTTGGATCTGAAAAGTCCCCAAAAGCTCATATGTTGAAGTCTAAGTCTCCAAATGATAGTGCTATGAGGAAGTGGTGGAAACCTAGGGACACAGGGAATGGTGGAAGCAAGTCATGTTTTTGAGGATGTGCCTTTAAAGGGGATAGGATATTGGGACCCTGATCCCTCCTCTATTATTCTTGCTTCCTGACCACCATGAGCTGAGTAGTCGCATGCTACCATGATGTTCTGCCTCACCATGGGCCCCAAAGTGACTGGGCTGACCATGGACTGAAACCTCTGAAATCAAGAGCCAAAGTAAATCTTTCCTCCTTGAAGGTATCTCAGGTATTTTGTCACAGCTACAGGAAGCCGACTAACACAAGCTTGAAAGAAGTCTTCTTTCTGATCCACATTTCAGGCTGGTTCTGTGGGTTTGCTTAGCCTGTTACAGTCTGGCTTGATTTTGAGATCTCCACTTCCATCCCAGCTTTGTTGATTACAACCACTCGTCCTTTGGCTTGTTAGCACACATCAAATTCTGAGAGCCCTGTGGTGTCTAGAGATTGAGGCAGGCAGGGGGGAACCCCCATTGCTGCAGGCCAAAGGTGGTGCTGCCCTCTTCTGAGTCCCAGACTGAAGTCTGTCTTCTCTGCATTTTTCCTTCCCTGTCTTTTTAATTTATCTTGTCCCAAGATGCAAAAGTCACCCACTCCAGATCTCACAGTTGAAAAGCAGTGGCCCAGAGGCCCTGGAAGCTGTCCTCTCCCCCTGGACACAGGCCCCTTGGCCTTGCTGTGGGAAGAACCGAAGTCTTTTCCGAGGACACAAGGTGCAGGCTGAGCACCCTCCTCTTTGGCTTCCGGTGCTGCCTTGTGCCCAGTATCACTCCTGTGGGATCCAGAGGAATTATGAGCTATGGACATGTTTGTTTTCTAGGTAAACTGACCTAATTACCAAGGTACTGCAATGTACTTTTGAATGTGATATTGTGGATAAGGGAAAAGGAGGAAGGAAGGAGAAAAGAAAGAGGAGGGAGGGAAGAAAACGTCTATTGACCATAGAAACCTTGGGCCAAAGGACAGAGCTGACATCATCAAGTCTGTCCCTAGCGAAGGTGACCAGAACACCATCACTGGCTGTCCTATTAATAGCCCTCTGAAATACTGTTCTGAGCATGTGTGCATGGGGGGCACCTTGTTTTTCTGCCTCTTACCTGATTCCCAGGAATGAGGTGAAGAGAGATGGAGAGAAATGGCCAGGCGAGGTGCTGCTAAGGCAAGCTGAGCCCAGCCGCCCCAGGTCCCCAACCATAGATACAAAGTGAGATGGGGGAGGAGGCATGTGACAGGCCCCCAAGGCCTGGAGGCATCCTGGGGGGCCTTCCAGACAATGGGCAGTTTCCCCAGCTTCAGCCTTCTCAACTGTGAAAGTATTCCTGACAACAGTGGCCTCAAAGCCTCATTTGGGCGAAATGAGCCCAGAATGTCCCGGGTGTGGCATTCCACAAATGGACATCAGCAGAAAGAGGACAGACAGATGCCAAGACTGCAGAAGCCGAAACAACATGACCTACCCAGAGGGAGAAAGGAGGTCAAGGAGATGAGGCGGGGTGCTGGGTGTCAGCACTGTGGGGACCCTGCAGAGCACAGGGCTCCTTGCTGGAACCCGGCAGCCTGTGTACAGGAGGACGCAGGAGGCAGGGCAGAGAGCTGTGACTGGCTCCGAGGCTGTGAAATGGCTGGGCAGTTGCCAGTGGGGCCTGGTCTGGCTGGCTTCTCAGGTGCAAGGCAGGGGGAAGTCCTCGGGTCCTTCTCACAGCTTCCTTGCCCCTGATGCCCAGTGACTGTGCCTTAGCATTGCACATCTCAACATCAGTCCAGCTTTAAACGGAGAGAGCTCCAGAGAGCTCACCTTCTGCCTCAGGAGGCCCACCTGGCGGAAAGCTCTGGGACAAGAAGAGCTCTCTAGCCCAAGGGCCCCTGTGTGGAGAGACGCCTGGGCTCCAAGGGCTATCGTGTGAAGTGGAGAGACGCCTGGGCTCCAAGGGCCATCGTGTGAAGTGGAGAGACGCCTGGGCTCCAAGGGCCATCGTGTGAAGTGGAGAGACGCCTGGGCTCCAAGGGCTGTTGTGTGAAGTGGAGAGCTCCCCATCACAGGGAGTGTCCAAGGTGCAGGATAATCACCGCCTCTCAGTCAGGGAACTGATCCAGGGAGGACGAGTGAAAGGAATGAGGATGGTGAATGACGGTAGGTTCCTCGGTTCATACTCAGCAGCACTATCCCAATCAGCAGCTTATTTCATGCTCCTGTAGGTGCTATTACGACTCCTATTTTACAGATGAGAAAATGGAGAACTGGGGAAGTTAAGCAACTCATTTAAGGTCACAAAGCTAGGAAGTGGCAGAGTCAGTATTGTATTCAATGAATCAATGAGTAACTCAACGGATGAATGCACAACTGACGTCTGCAGTGGAAGGTTAAGCAAGAACACAGCTTGGACTCTTTAGAAACACTAATATTTTATAATTCTTGGCTTCACGTTATCTAAATGTGCAACCTCTGTAACTTGCTATTAATGGACGGACGCACTGCACCCCCACCCTGCCCTACTTAACGGTTAAGGTTTATGTCATGTTCTTTGGTCCATCCAAGGGTCTTAGAAATTCCCATATCCAGGGCTGGCCCATTTCTTCTAGTTTGGATGTTTGGCATTACTGAGATTAGTTTCATTTATAAAATCCTGTCGTTCACAGCTTGCATCTGCTTAGCTGAGTTTGTTCCATGTCATAGGTAGAGACAGAAAAATAGCAGCAGGCTTGAAGTTGGAACCAATTCTTCAACAATTACGAAAGGCATGTTTCTCATTTGAAGTTCCTGTTAGGTGGGTGGCAGGGAGAACCACTTTATTCCCTGCTAATCTTCCCCCTTCATTTTCATTTCCATTTTTGCCAGAAGACTGCCTTTTAAAATTTAAGATTATGCTTTAGAAACAACCAGTCGTATGCCCCACAGAGGCCTTCCTGTCCAAAGCAGCTAATATGTTTCCCAAGCAACGGTCTTTATTCATCAGCCCCTCCGCCAGGTGGTAGGATTAGCAGTATTCTCCAGTAACAAGACCAACAAACCTTCCTCTCCATTGTGAAGTGTTATTAAGAGAGAATTTTCCAGTGTTGCAACAACTTTCACTATCCAGTTTACTGGAAGCAAGTAGCCCTCCAGAGGGGCCTATCTAGGGAGCTGGAGAAGTTGGCAGGCCTGATGACAAGTTCTGCACCCAGCCTGGCTGCTGTGTCCCGTCTCCAAACCCCTTGCAGGCTCACAGCGCCCGAGGGTGAGGTGCTGCCCCATGGGGAGCCCCCACCCAAGACACCTCCCCACTCATATGCTCGGAGGGAAGAGGGCCTGGCAAGATGCAAACGGGTCCTAAATAGCCTGTGTTCTGCAGTAATAAGATACAGTCAGAGTTTTCCTGCTTATGCAGAGTGAGTGCTCAGACCCACAACACGATCAAAGTTCACAGTGGATGGGAGGGGGATTCATTGTCTGACCCATAGGCCAAGTGGGAGTTACACTGAGTCATGTCTGGAGTATTATTTGCACCAGTGTTGTAAGAATTGGTGACTTCATGTATCTGGAGTTTGAGGACAGGTTGCTCTGGAGTGATGAGAAACTAGAACAGAACAGAGCTTGGAGATTCCCAGGCTGATGGCCAAGAGAACTAGGGAGCCATTGATGACAGCAGGGAGGAGCTGACCTTGCAGTTACACAGCAGCCAGCTGTGTGGTCCCTCATAGCTGCTGATCTGAGATGGGGGAAGACAAACTTCTAAGAGCACAGGCAGCGATGGGTGAAGTGAAAACCATGGCAGTCCCAAAGCCCAGCCACCTTGGGGAAGAAGCTTAAGCAGCCCCTGCAGGAAGTGTCCTGTTCCTTCCAGGTCAACAGATACCACATGTGAAGTTCTTTCCACTCCATTTGTCTTTTCTGTGGGGCCAAGTAGAAAACACTGAATAAATGGGTGGGATCAGTGCTTGGGAGGAGAGCAGATGTCTGTCCATGTTCTTCAAGTCTGAAAGGGAACCGGAGGGTAATGGAAGAAGAGCAGGTCCTTGGTCACCTCTGAAAGGCCCTCCGCTGTCTGTCTCCGCCTACTTCTCTGACCAGTGCGGAAGCCTGGAATGTCACTGCCCAGGAGGACAGTGAAACAGACTCGGCCCCACCCCTGCAGCCTAAACAAATATCAGTCCTCTTGCAG
This sequence comes from Hystrix cristata, assembly GCA_004026905.1. Taxonomy (NCBI): domain Eukaryota; kingdom Metazoa; phylum Chordata; class Mammalia; order Rodentia; family Hystricidae; genus Hystrix; species Hystrix cristata. The sequence goes on from PVJO010009320.1 coordinate 69,079, forward strand.
TTCCGCTAGGCGAACTGGATGTAGATAGCGTCAGAGTAGGCATGTGCATCCAGGCAGCTCTGCGGAGTCATGCAATGGCTTCATGAAGGTCACTTTAACTCTGAAAAATGGGTCTGTACTTCAGCTCACTCTCATGGTTTATGAAATTAAGTTTTGGAATGTCACCTGGCATTCTGGCAGCAATGAGGAGCTCAGTGGTGAGACACCCTTGTCCTCAGAGACATCCATCCTCCTTCAGTAAAAACAGTAGGGCCTGTAAGGTTCTGATGGAGGGTATCTCAGTGTGGCCGCAGCTCCAGGTGCTCTGCAGGTAGAGCTGCAGGAAGAAGGTCCTAACGCCCCCTGTACCCTTCTCCTCTGTCTCTGCTCCTGGCCTCTCTGCTACCATGCACACTGGTGCTTCTGCACCCTCGCATTGCACCCCCTTAGAAGACTCTTGGAAAGCCAGCTCCAGGGATCTGCTACCCAGGCCTGGCCTAGCCCTAGTTTACCCTGGGAGAGGCCCGAGGGAAGGCACAAGATGGCCTTACTTATAGCCTGTGCTTTCCATTTTCCAGCCTTTACCAGGTGCCCTGAACTGATGACAGCAGAAAGGGAACACTTGCTTCCTTTTCTTCATAAGCACACCAAATGCTTTCTGACCTCTTGAAATGATCCGGTCACCTCCAAATCCCATGAGGTCAAGTACTCTTATCATCCCCATCAACAAAGGAGGGGATCTCAGTACTGAGTGGTTAGATAATTTGACTGTGACCTGATGGCACAGCCATTTGGTGAGTCGTAACTTGGCTTGTCTCTATAAACAGCAGGCAAAGTGAAGCACTCCTTTGTCTTCTTTGTGAACATCATACCCACTTTACAGGTGAGAAAAGTAAGGCTTAGAGAGGTGCAGAGTCAAGGATGGTGCAGCAGAAATGGGATCTAGAGATCAGAAGCTGGAGCAGAGGAACCCACCCTGGGGCTGAAGGCAGAGTGGAGACTGGTTCTCTCAGTCCAGCAGGGCAGGTGTGGTTACTACCCCACTACCCAGCCACTTGGGCTGCCCACTGCTCTGAGGTGCTGAGAGCCTGTAACAGCAGAATGGGCAGAGCAAAAAGCACTCCTTATGCAAGACTGGGGCATTGAACTGGGGAGTCTG